>WAAG01025519.1:0-12888 GCA_013390105.1 Tichodroma muraria
TATCATCATTATTATTAGGCTCAAAAGCAATGGTTATAGAATTGATCAGCTGTGTCCTGTCCCATGGAACAGGAGGCTGTGCCATCACACAGTGAGGACTGTGCCAGGAGTGAGGTGCAACACCTACAGCCACACCATCACCATGCAGTAAAGAATGAAAGGAGAGAGCCTGAGGGGCTGGACATGAACCCACACTAAAAAATAGCACCATGGCTTGTCTTATTACTCCTCTGCCAATGATGATACAGCTTCAGCAAAACCCTGGCAAAGGAGAGTATATCAGCAGATAAGGGAGTTACCAACCTGGAAAGGCTATCACTATATGCACTTATAGTGCCCATAATACTGCCACTACCACAGGACCACCAAAACCTGCCTTCATGGCACCTTTTGGGGCATGGATTTCATCCAAGGGTACCTGAGGCACAGTGGAAGCAAGGGCTAGTTTTCTAAGGGCTTTTATTACCTAAAAATGCAGATAGGTGCTGAATGAGCTCTCCAAACCATTTAACTCTCAGAAAATGTCTCAAGCCATGGCCCACTCCACCTTATTTTGGAGTGGACAGTTTTCTGTGTGCTGTTTACTAATCACTTCCTCACTGTTGATCTGAGGTGGATTGTGGCCAGCAGATCACAAGGGAGGATGAGGCAAGTTTTCTAGGTAATGTCTTTGCTCTTTGGCAGTTGCTTCCCCATAAGTTGCCTTCTGCAGTTGCACTGCCCCACAAAGGAACCTATCTCTCCCAGAAATTCCTAGTACTGATGATGAGCCCATCTTCTGCTCTGGAGCAGCCTAAAAGCAAAACAGGCTGACTGGGGGAGAAATTGTCCAGAAGACTCATTTCTTTTTATACCTATTTTAAAGCAGTAGACCTTAGTAGAGGTGATATTGGCTATGGAATTGAGGTGGGAAAATGCATGTCTGGTACCTAGTGAGTTCCAGTTTGGAAGCAACCATTTATTTCTTTCACTGGTTCCTACTTCTGTTTGATGTCAAATGGCTCAGGGCACGGTGCCATAAGCCTGCAAGCAAATATAGTCCTTTTCCCTGGCAGCTTGAAGAAGTCTCTACATATCCACAAAATTCTTCCTGCAGTGTTGAAGTTATTCACAGAGTCACAGAGTCATTTAGGTTGGAAAAGACGTCTGAGATCATCAACCTTTGACCTAACATCACTTTGTCAACCAGACCATGGCACTAACAGCCACATCCAGTCTTTCCTTAAATACCTCCAGGGATGGTGACTCCACCACCTCCCTGGGCAGCCCATTCCAGTGCCTAATCACACTTTGTGAAGAACTTCCTCCTAATTTCCAACCCAAACATCCCCTGGTTCAGCTTAAGACTGTCCTCTTGTCCTATTGCTCGTTGCCTGAGAGACTGACCCTCAGCTGTCTACAACTCCTCTCAGTCAGTAGTAGAAAGTAATAAGGTCTCCCCTGAGCCTCCTTTCCTCCAGGGTAAACAACCCCAGATATCTGTATGCATGTCTGTGTGCATGTGTCTGCGTGGGCTTGTTAATGGAAATAAGCCCAAGTGTGCTGAAATGGCAGACTTAGCATGAAGGTCCAATGTTTTCAAGCCTCTTTTTTTTCTGGATGTTTTTTCACTTTCACCACTGTAACCTGATGAGCAGCTTGGCAGGACAAACAGATGATATTCAGCACTGATTTTTCCCCACGGAAGAATCACAAGTGCTCATAACGTGCCTGTGCACATCACTCGCCACTGAAGAGTTAGACTGCGTGTTCGTGCAATGAAGTGGATGGTACTGCGCTGGCACGTCTCTCAGTGGTGCCTCTGTTCAAAAGAACTGAGAATTACTGTCCCCAGGTCAGTGCTGGGCTGTGTTGTTCTGTCACAGACCGTGGCCTTGCTGCTGTGTTTCCTTGAATTGGCGGTTGACAGGAAGGTCAGGTAATTACAGCTAGCTCTTGTAGAAATATAGATGAAGTACTTATAAATGGGCCTGTCTGTTCTATTAAAGAATTGGGGAAGAAATAGAAACAGTGCTGACATGCAGCCTTATATTGCACATTTTATCCCTACACCTTACAACCATTTAGAAAGCTGGAGCTACTGTTCCCATCCTGGAGAAGGAGAAACAAGGCTGGAGTGGAAATTGTCTCAAAATCACCCAGCAAGCAAGGAGGAGAACTAAGCCTGGAACCCACGTCCCAAGGGGAATTTCTGTCTTCTGCAGTGACATGCTGCCTAAATAGTGAGAGGTTAAAGCCTGTATCATTAAACTCAGAAGATGGAACTTCATGCCCAGCTTAAAGCACCCTGGTTCTCAGAGTGCTAAGAACCTCTGGAAACCAGGTTACCTTCTAAAAATAAATGCCAGGGTACTAATTTAACACCAAATGCTTTGGCACTTGTGACTTGTTTCTTAGAGGCGCCAGATACCCACTAATCGGATCGACGTCTCCTGCATTTCAGGAAACAGGCCACCAAGTCTGGCAGGGCTCTCCTGAGCGATGGCTCCCATGGAGAGGCAGCACTTAGGTACCTGGAGGTCACTAGGACTGTCTCAGTGCTGCCCAGCCTGGCAGTGACCCAGGCTGCGGAGAGCAGACAATGTGACAATGCCCATGAGGCTCTCCCAAATTGTTTCCCAACAAAATCGTCTCCCAAACTCACAAGGCTTGTGTTGCTGCAAGGAGGAGGTTGCCTTGCAAGGCACAGGCTTCAGTTCTTGTTCACTCAGGACAGAGAGAGGCAGGGGGTGATTTAATCAGGGTAAAAACAATTCAGTCCTTTATGTTAGGAGAGAATCCGATGGTGAGTGAAAAGCAGTGTCTCATGGGGAGACTGCTGGTTAGAAAAACACGGGACGAAGTCAGAGCAGAGGGCAGTGGCTGATGTGAGCATGCATTGTAAAGATAAGTGCCAGAGCTGAGTATTAACACAGAAGCTAGCTATGATGTAATCTCCTTAAAAGCCTTTTTTCCACAAGGTCTATAAATGCTACTGCTTCTCTAGATCATGCTTTAGAGAACAGATTCTCTCTCTGTGCTCTCTAACCCTGCTCTGCTCCAAGAGACCTCAGCAGCTGAAAGCATGTTTTGCCCCTATTTGAGGGGTACCTCAGTTCTTGTGGGTCCCATCAGCTTCACCAACAACCTAATAAGATTAAGGCAGGCAGGTCTGGCCCTCAGCCTGTCAATCATTTGAAGCACAGACTTTCCCTTCCTATTTTGTTTGACAATCCCTTGACTGCTCTGCTCTATGCATCATCATATTTCCAAATGTGTGTAGAACTCTGAACTGTTCTCTAGTTTCCCTCTGCAATTGTACAAAACCAAGACAGGTTATTTCACAAGCTTAGTGTCAGCCATTCCAGAGCATCCTGTGGGATCCTACCTTGTTTCTGACTATAGGGCACGGTGTCACTGTGCTGGCTTGGGGCAGAGGTCTGGCGCCTGCCTGGGAACTCAAATAGGGAGTTTGCTGTTTCCACCCCTGTAATATAGTTTTAGCCAAATCACTTGTTTGTGTTTACTCCCAAAGAAGAGGAAACACGATCCAGAGGGGCGGACTGGCCAGGAGTCAAAAGACATTTTGTTTTCTTGGCTTTCTCACTGAGGTGCAGTGACTTTGCACAAGCCGCTTCCCCACAATGTGCTTTACTTATGTCTGGCTGACCAATATTTTTGCCTATTATTATTTTATTTTGGTCCTAACAATATGTTCATTTTCTATTAGAATACCAAATCTGTCAAGGACAACCAGCTGCTTGACACCTACCAAGAAAGCACAATAACATGAAACTTTAGTGAAATCCTCTGCTAAACCCAAACCTAAATGTGTGCAGGTTCAGTAACTCCTAAAGCTTAAATCTTGAGCGTCACACTTAACTTCCCCCACCCAGCTGCTCTCTTCCTTACTGACTATCCATGCTCAGGGTTTTCCACTTGCAGTTCCAGTTCTGTTTCTTGCAATGAGCCACGCACTCCTCTAGTGCCTGTGACCTTCAGAAAATTCCTGCAGAATGACCCCTTTCCTTCATCTCCTGTGCATTCCAGTCTCCAAAACTAAGCACAAAATTGAGTGTGTTTCTTAAGAGTTTCAGAAGAAAAGTGTTTTTAGGAAGGAAAAAACTAAGGAGATAAGGCAGCTGAGAGTGTAGAATAACAGTGCCTACAGTGTAAGAGCTGCGGGGGAGGGAATTTCTCCAGCATCATTCCCACACATGTTTTTATTATAGCAGAAGTTCCCGCTGCGTAGTGACTGCAGTATCCCCCTCAGAAGTGTAGTAGGAACATATGCACGGAGCAGCTGCATGATATAAACTTGTCTGCAACAAAGTGCGATAAACAGAAGTATCATCTGCTACAAGAATAGCTGATTTCTACCAGTGTTATTTAACCCAGCTACTCCAGGGAGATCATAAATCAGGACAGGCTTTCTGCCGAGCATACCGCTACTGCCTGGTTGTTCACCCAACTGGCTCATGGCACTCTGGAAATGGCCCTAAGCTTACAGGCAACAGGAAGGGCAGAAATCTGTAAGGGAGTAAAAAAACCCAAGCACAGCATGAGGAAACCTGACAGGGCTAGACAAGCCACTTCTCCATCAATCTGGAAAATGCCGATCCTTCCTTCGGCTAGCCGGTCTGTCCCTGATCACCAGCCTGAGGGTTGCCTTCTGCAGGCTGCTGTGGCTGCCACATGAAGCGAGCTCAGGGCTTCCCCTGGCCAAGCAGCCTCATGGCCTGTGCATTGGGGAGCTGTGAGGATGCAGGTCATGTCTGCAGTCATGGCTTTCTGCCCCAGGAACAGACACCAAGGTCATTCATTTCCTGGTCAGCCTCCTCTCCCCCATCCTCCCAGGAAATTTTCCACTTAAATCCAAGAGTATGGAAGGGAACACATACTTCGTCTGTTCTCAAAATGCCTTTTAGAATAACAGCTGAAGATCTATATTTGTATCAAGTCTAGCAGCACCACAAACCCCACTAGCAGGCTCTTTTAAAGGATTTGTTTTTCCCATGCCGGCTGCCTCTGACTGTGAGCAGCCCTGGGTACACGCAGCACGTTCCTACCACATGCGTTATCCAAACATATCTGCAGCAGCCCCTGCGTGGTGAAATGCAGCAAACAGAGGGGACGCTTCAGCTGACACTGACTCACAGATCTCTCCCCACGGCCCTGGGTTAGGTAACCAATCTTGCTCCCAGAGAGCCCACAGCCTCCAGGGCTCTGGAGACTGAGATCCTCACCTTCAGCTACATTTCGCTTCTGAGCGTCATCATGCAAATGCTGGGACAAGGTCCTCAGCTGGCACCAGTCTCACAGCTGAGTTGACTTCTGCTAGTTTACATCACTTGAGCCCTTGGACCATTTTTATTAGATGCCTAAGGCTTCATCCTATCATACAATGAAATTAATCATCATTAAATTAATCAGCACTCACTTTAGGGTGAATCTACACTGCTGGGGGGAGTGAAGGGCCTTATGCAAAAGTAGACAAGAGGCCTCAGGCTCAGGACTGAGATCAGCTTTCTCAAAAAAGATATGAGCATGTGATAGAGGCTCCCCTTGTTTCTCATGTCTTACACAAACATGTCTTACACTTGGTGTTTGTGTAACTTCCTCATGTAGGGTTTCTGGTTTTGGGTTCCTCACAGAACCCAAATTATTTCATATTAATCAGGGGATTCATTGAACTCCTCTATTCCACAGGAGCTTGATGAGATACTTTGATGTGAAGAGACCCAAACTGTCACACATTCAAAATCCTTCTCCACATTTAATTGGCAGTTCGGATTGGACACTGTAGTCTCCTGGGAGCTTTCTTCATATACCTCGACATTTGAAATCACATTTAAACTTCTCCATGTTTTCTGGGCTTGTCCCAGCATCCCAGTGTGATAAGCGGCTGCAGGAACTAGTGTCTTCTCTGTCTTGCAAATGGAGATGTCAACATGCAACTTATGTGAATATCAAAATAATAGATGAGTGAAGATGAGACTAGGACCCAAACCCTGTTTTAGCCAGCAGATTAACAGGTCTCTAGAATATGTGACATACGTAGAGATTGCTGAAAACACACTGCATCTTCAGTTCCTTTTAATTTCCAACCAAGACTGATAAAACACTTGAGGCCCTTGGAATATGAGCCTGTCTTCAAAATAAAATCCTATCCTGCTTCCTAGCATGCTAATTAAAAGTGCATGGCTGATTCAGGCAGCCCTACAATAGCAAGAGAAATGAAATGCTGCAGGCATAGAGATGGCAGGGTTTAGCCTGTAGTGAGTATACAATATTAAAAACAGGCAGATGTCTCATAAGGATGATTACGACAGCACTCGACCTTTCTGCAAGAACAGGAATAAAAGCAAAAGAAAAATAATAATCAGTTTTGATTTATCTCGAAAATGCTCTTCATTTTTTAGGCATGAAGTTGCTGTTATGGAGAGGTGATGGTGTCACTGTCACCCTTCCACATCACATCAGTGGGCACTCACCAGCTGCTTGGGTCTCAGTCTGTGAGCAGACTGACAGACCTCCACTGGAGACACCTCCCCTGGGATTACATGTGGGACCATGGGTCACTGCCTCCCTTAGCTATTTTCCGGCTCAGCCCTGTGTTTGGTTTTGTTTTGTTCTGGGGTTTTCTGCTTTGTTTTGCTTTATTCTGTTTTGTTTTTCTTTGCTTGGCAGAGCTGGCTGCTGTGGGATCGGCAGTGGGAAGGGTGCCCTGGTGCAGGCTCCCTGCCTCAGCATCACCACCGAGAGCTGCTCAGGGGCACCAGCTCAGCATGGCCCCCCTCAGAGCACTTTCTGTCTCCTGATGGACTTGGTCGGGCTACTTGTTAATGTCCCAGCATTCCCATGCAAAGAGCAATTAGCCTAAAACCCATACGGTAATGGAAAGTAATAACACTAATCAAAATAAATTATGGGAGCACTAGATTTTGAAATTATGAGCTTTATAAACTACAGCCGTGACCACTAAAGATAACCTGATGGTGTATCCAAGGATTCCAAGTCCTGTTTCTAGATTCTGTCTCAGGCAGTACATGTATCGCTTTTACAACATACACAAAACTATTTAATGCTTAACCCAGAAGATTAAAACAGCTTCATCACAGTTTTTTTGGGAAGCTCAGAGCAATTTTGAGAATGACCCACTGAGATCTGATTTTAAAAAATTAGAGAACTTGGGAATTTTATGGAAACATTCTTTCCAGTGATAGAACCTCTATTTTTGTGCCTAGACATTGAGGAAAACCCTCAATAGCTGAGCTAATCTTTTCTGGTATGCACATTTCTGGATAGAGCCAGCTGTGTACAGATACCTTCTAACATTAGAGTCGGAGCTGTGTCTTTGTGCTGAGCCTTCAGAACAATTTTAGTCAAAAAAAGCAGGTGTAAGATTTTTGTGATGCTGAACAGTTTGATCTGAAAGCACTTTTTCGTTAATTTGTTTTGAATAAGTTGGATTCATCTACCCACTGCAGGCCTGAAGCGAGTTTATTTGCTCATTGTATTTATTTAGGCCTGGTGCCATTGGGGATAAGAGAAGGTGATGGCCCTCTAAAAGTAAACCCAACCAACATTTGTACTTCATAAATTTTAAGGCCAAGAGATAAAAGGCATTGTATTCAAGTGGACTTTCCAGGGCCAGAGTGTTTTCTTTACTTATTCAATTCTTATTCTGAGTCCAATCTCTTTAGCTGAATTTAGACCTCTTAAAGTAAAAATAAAAGGTCTACCTTAAACTAAGTTTTTTGTTTAAATACTCAACCAGAAATTATAGACTATGGTAATGACTAATTATCCTTAACGATTACAATTATGCTATTTCTAATCTAAATATGTTTGTCTCCATTTGTAGTTGAGTACGTTCCCAAGTCATTTGCAAACTGTATCAGTATTCATCACCCTATCTTGGGAGGGAAGAGAGAGGTCACTGTTAAAAAACACATTCTTCCAGCAGTGACTTTCTGTTTATAGTTAGATTTTGAGACATACCGGTTCTCTGGCTTTTAACTCAATTTATTCATGCCACACTTACTCTGTGTGAAGCTTTATAGCTTCATAACCCCAGCATCACGTGGAATTAAGTAGGATGTCATACCACTGTGTAAAGTTATCACACTAGCACTAGTACATCTATATATCAACTAGTAATGTCCTCAGAAAATATCTAGTTTGACAAGATGTCTTCCTAAGTCTATGCTGTTTAGCATCAATTATTTATTTTAATATTTTATTAATTGAATGAGATCATTATTTTTTCAGAATTTCTGTCAGGAAGTCAGGCTGTGATTACTTAGCTAAACCTGCTTATCTTCTTTAAAATGTCATCTCTTTCCTACCACTTTCCACTCAGCAGTGTGTTCAATGTGCAGAACGACACTTCAAGGTTTAGCCGAAAAAGCAAATTTTCCTTGAGTTGTTTTGTACTGTGAAAATTTTCTCCGTTCAGCTGATTTTGAGAGCAGTGAAGAACAGCCAGGAATGAGTCAAACCAAGAAACAATCATGCTCTGAGCAGCTGAAGCTGCTCACATGAGACGGTGATGGGTGCTGAGGGAGCACCCCCTGTGGCCAGGCTGGCCAGCCCTCAGCTCTCAGTAGCCCACTGGGGATGACAAAGGGACCTCAGGCACCCAGGGGTGTCCTCCACTCCCCAGATACACCTCTGTGAGGGACAGCAGTATGTGGCTTGTTGTTTCTTTACTCCGGGGAAAGGGCACAATTTGGTCCTGAAATATACAGATTTTGGGGTTTTATAAGGTGTTTGAAAGACACTTTATAAGGTACAAACACAAGGAGGCAACCAGGAGAATTGTTTTCCTGCACTTCATCAAGGGTGAAGACGATGAAGGCACTGGACACTGACATTGTTATAGGTAGTGCAGGACATCTGCTCAGTGTGTTCTGTAATGATCTCAGTATCTCCTTAGAGACCCACGTCTCTGCTCCTCCAGGGAGTGCCTGTGAAAAGCACTGCTATTCCATGCAAAGTGGCACTCTTGCCAGAGGGTGCTCCGGGTGCCCTCACCCAGAGTAATTTCTCATCACTGAGAGCTCATTGACACCTGTGGGCTCAGCCCTTCCCAGGTGCGATCCCAGGTGCAGGTGGTAAGCTGGGATCTGCGAGCCAAGCACAGGATGGAGAGCCTCCCCAGCCCCAGGGTGCCCCAGGGAAAGCTGTGAGCCCCAGGGAAGTGGGATATCAGTACCTCCCTAGCATCAGGAGCTCAGTGTGGGACTCACTAGCAGGCTCCTCTCCGAAGATGTGCTTCTTCCCAGGCACCTTGCTGGCTCTTTGGGAAATTCCTCTCTCAGCTGGTATTTCTAGCTGCCAACAACACAGAGGAGTTGTCCATGCAGACCAGGCTCAGTCTTCCCATCATCATTGGGGGATTAAATGCAGTTCTGCTCTTCCTCAGAGGATAATTGTGAGGAGAAATGCATTGAGGACATAGAAATGCCAGGGTATGAGGGCTATGTGAACACATACTGAGAAAGGCAGAAAAGTACATGTAACTAGGAGCTTATTAAAAAAGGAATGGACATTTCAAAGGAAAACAAGATCAGCACTGCACTAATAAGGAGTAGAAATAGAAAATTACTTTTATATCTGTATGAAACCACGAGCCACTAAGAAACAGGCTTTGGTAACTTCCAACATGATTTCTTGTGCTTCTTTTTGAGTGCCCACTCAGGACCAGTGGGGAAAGGAACTGAACCAGGTGGATTAGGAGTCACTTCCACATTAACAATTCTTATTTTCCTGTCATTAATGACTGCATCTAGGAATAATGCTTACTATTCAATCACACATATATCTGTTTATTGTCCATGTAAAAATATTGTGATAAATCATCAAGGAGTACATGGTGTACAGACACGTGACGAGCCTGGCTTTATACCCTGTGTCTGCCAGTTGTCAGTCTCATTTATTGTGCTGAGGAGCAGCCCAGTTTCACCACCATTTTTCTTTATGACTAGTTTGGTTGATCCTGCCTTTGAAGAAGAACAAGGGCTGAAGAAGGATAGCCCCACTTCTCCCACATCTTCTGTGATCTCATCAAACTTTACATGGCACCTGCTGATCGATATTTTTCCTTTTACTTCACTGCTCCCTTTGTGTTTTTCAGGACAGCACCAGGAGTGTAGAGTTGACCTTGACACTGCCTGCTCCTTCATACAAATATTTTGTCATCTTTGAAATGCACTCTGTTCTGGAATCTAACAACATTGAAAACTTCCAGAGAATATTAAAATCATTAGCTTTATCAAAACACAATAAATAGTTCCATCACCCACTGAAAATGGACTTCTGCAACTGACATAGTAATAAAGTAGAAATTCAGTTACTGGGGCAGTCTAGGAGTTAACATAGTCAAAGAGGAACCTAGGAACCACCACTTGTCAAGCTGTTGGGTTTATTATTCTAGTTGCTTCTTACTACTTCACCTAGTTTATTATTCTAGTTGCTTCTTACTTACCTTACCAAGTATTTTCCTTAGGTACTGCTGCAGATTCCTTGGAATGAATGTTGCCAACTTCTTTATATATCTTGCAACTGGAAAATAGAAATGTTCTCAGTAATTGTGTAATTAATTGTTTAATCTATTGAGTGTTAATCTAAGGGTATGTGTAAGTCTTTTTCTAATCAAACACAAGAGACAGAGGAGATGTCAGATCACTGTAATTGATACTGGACTGATGGCATATTTTAACTTGTGCAGCTATTTGTGATGTGTGTAACAGAACATTCAGAATATCAGATTAAACAATGAGATTCATAAAAGAACCTTCTGCTAAATTTCATTCTCTCTCCTACTTAGCTAAGAATGTAGATGTAGACAGTCCCATCAACTGACTCATTATTAAATGTCACTTAAGGTGACCAAAATTCTCATGGAATTTATGTGGTTGCGCAGGCTCTGTTAAGGCTCTCTCTTCCCTCTGCAATACACTGGTACTGCTCATGGCATTGGTTGTTACTCACCATCCTTCAGGAAATGTGTCCCCCTCAAAGCACAGGAAAAAGAACATAGCCCTGAAGGAAAATATTTTAACTGAATGTCACCAGATACAAAATATTTCTTGTTTTGAGTGGTACTTAAATAGACAATTCTATCTCTAAATGTAATAAGAAAAATGTAATAATAATATTTCCACAACTTAACTTTTCTTAATGTTAACATATCTTGACTACTTGGCTTAGAATTCAAGGGTAGTGCAATGGAAAGTAAGCTTGTCAACTATGGAAGCAATTAGTAAATGTAATAGAACTCATATTCTTTTAAAACAAATCCCCCTTCCTCACTCCAAGGTTACAGTAATATTAGCTACAATACAGACTGCTAAGCACTGCTTCAGCTCCCAACAAACCTCCCTAATGGGGTTTGAAAACGTGCTCTTATCAGTATAATATCCCTCTCTAAAATTAAATCTGATGCAGCTGGAGATGGTGAATGCAGAGGAAGATGTTTCCCACAGGTAGCAGAGCTGAGCCTTTCCCCTTTGTGCTGAGTACCAGGCTGTAGATAACACTGACACAGAGAACTTGGTCATCTGGGGACTGTGACAAGAAATATTTAGTACCAATAAGAGAAATTAATTGCCTGGGGAAAACAAAGAAATGGTTCTTAAATGCAAAATAACATCTTTGCACATATCTGTGATCCTGGTGTAGTTCTACTGTGTAACTGAAGCATATCTGATAATACCCTGTTGATTTGGGAGAATTAATGTATTTTTCCACTCTCTTTTTACAGCTCCCAAGTCTACCTTTTGTCCCACTGAAGAGACCTGGTGGCCAGGCCTGGTTATTATCATCGCAGTATGCTGCGCCACACTAGTGTTCCTCTTTGTAGTTGTCATCATTTGCTACAAAGCCATAAAAAGGTAAGACTCCAGATGCTTTTACTGTGCTTAGGGCAATGCAGCCCCACAGAGGCTGACCCGAGACTCATCTCATCATATCTTGTTTAGTTTAAAGGCATCCAAAAGGCAAAATGCATCCTGTAGCCAATGTGTGCTTTCATTGGAAAGTCACTTCACGTACCGTATCCTGCATGTGCAAAGGGTGTAGTTCAATGCAGTCACGGGCAAGGAAGAGAAAAACTAGAAATGGGATAGAGCTACATTGTTCAGATTAATAAGAGCTTGCCCAAAGTCAAATTGCTGCAGGTTTCTGGTGAATGTGGAGAGCTTTGTCTCGGCCAAGTGTAGAGGTAGTAAACAGTGTACTACTTGTATTTGAACACTACTTCTGGTAATGTTCAAAATTTACATGTGGGATGTGAGATTCTTGGCCCAGGTCCATTACTAATTTTAGCATTCCAAAATAATGCAAACTCCTATAACTCAAAGTCTACGGTAGTATGTGTAGCTTTTCATTTGGAGACCGTGCTTCTAACTTATTCTTGCTTCAAAATTACAACCTACAGATGAAATTCAAAGCCTTTCTCTTTTAATGTAAAAGCCTCTGTGAAGGCTATGTGTGTAGCAGCCCTTTCAGCTCACTGTCTTTGCAATAGCTGCACTTGCCTAGGCCTCAAGTAACTTGGCTTCAGTTACACAGAAAAATATGAACAAAAATAATTTCTTCACTTAAATAGAATTTCATATTTCTGGTGGAAAAGGTCAAAACTTTAACATTTCCATTCTAAGGTACCAAATGCAAATCCAAAGGGTTGATTTAGAAGAGAAAGTAATTTGTGGGAATTGTAGGCCAGATGGATGAAGGTTCATTTATCCTCTGTTGTTTTTAGTATGGCTCTGATAATACCTCACAGCTGATTGCTCATGGTGTTACTGTTTTATACTGTGAGGGTCTTGGCTGGGAGCTTTTAGTACATCCAGGTGACCCAGCCTGCAGTAGAGAATGCAGGATTCCCCTCCATACCTCTCA
>WAAG01025519.1:27732-51294 GCA_013390105.1 Tichodroma muraria
GTAGAGAGGCACAAAATATCATAATCAGAAGTATTTTCTTTGAGATTAAAAGCAAACAAATTTACCTACCTGTAATCACTCTTCATAAATCTTTTATTAATACTTTACTGAAATTAAATATCATTAACCATTTTTTATTTATTGCTGTTTGTTTTGTTAAACATTGGCAAGAACAATAGCACAGACTGATTGTTGTAATACATGTATCTGGTCCTCTTTTTGCCCTCAGCAACACCTTAGACACAAGATACTCATGTCTGAAATATCTGTGTGGAAAATAAAAAGCACAAGCTTTTTTCCTCCTGCTATATTTAAAGCTTCAAGTTAAGCCGCTTTTGAGAAGGGAAGTTGTGGGGGGAAGTTACAAGATGGAACGTGGTCTGTTACAGGACTTAAGCTCAGGTCTCCCTTTTCACAGTAACTATAAAATCCTAAATAAATGATTTTGCTCTGTGATGTACAGATGCTTGATCATTTTCTGCACATGTTGAGGATTTCCTGAATTGTCTCACGATTAACACGTGATCCTGGATTGTGTTACCAAATAGTATGAGTGGCCAAAAACAAAACAAGAAGGTGATGGTGCTGGAAGTCTGGTAGGTCACAGCAGGCACCATGTTTCAGTCACTAACTCGGACACCTGGAACACTGACCTGTATCTGGGCTAGCAGACTAACCTGCCTTTACAGACAGTGCAGGGAAAAAAAATGCCTTGGGCACAAAGCATCTGACATATTTTGGGTATCCACATTAAGCTGTTTTGAACCATGTTTTATAAGTACCTGTTTTTCTCCACTGGCTGTGGAGATTGTCTGGGGTGGTCACCACAGGTGTCCATATTCTGCACTGGTCAGATGAGTCCACTCCTAGCGACTGAACACAGTGGTGTCCTGATGACTGGTGAGGGAGTTGGGTCCTTGGTGGAGACGACTGGTCATCATCCCAGTGTGAATGATATGACACTTTGAGGAGAAAGGTCATGACTGTCCCAAGGCAGAGCCCAACCCAACACCCAGCCCAGCATCCCAGCCTAACTTCCAAAGATGAAGGTGGCAATGGAAGACATTCCTTCCAGCAGCCTTCATCTCATGTAACACATACACCTGTATCCATTAACAGACTAGCATGGGGACACCAATAGCACATCATGGCACCTTAGGATCAGACCTGTCACCTCCCAGGTGGACTATGGTGCTTGACAAAATTAGCTGCTGCTTCGGCCTCTGTTCAGAAAGGGAAAAAAAGACAGAAGTTCAGTATTCATATGTACCTTACATGTCCTCGCTTTTGATCTGTATTGACAAGGATGTTGATCTCTGTTCTTTCTTCTCTCCCTACCCTGCCTGTACATCACCGAACCTGGGATCACCCAAGGAAACCAATGAGAAAAGAAGAGAACGGAACCAGTCGGTCCGAATATGCAATGACCTCCTCCCAAAACAACAAAACAGTTGATAACAATGCGGTCGTATAATCCCCGAAACCCCGCCGAGGCACAGGAGGTGGTAAACTTCCAAAGCACACACATGGAGTATGCAAGGTGGGTGAAATGAGGCCACGAAGGGAGCTGTGTGGCCAAGGACTTCATTTCAGAAACAGCGCACGCATCAGTGATCCAGAAGAGAAAAACAGGCTGCTCTCCAGGCTTGCTGCTACTCCAAGGGAGGTTAAACTCACCCACCTGGGCTGCCCAGAGAAAAGGCCTCACAAAGGCATAAGCATTGCATGCTGCATCCCATGAAAGCGATGTTGCGATGCCTCCCGCTTCTTCTTCTTCTTCCTCTCTTCCCCTACTTTTACATTTGAATTAAGTGTCCACAAAAAGCTTCTAAAGTAGGATCTTTTGAGGAGAGGATGATCTGCCAGAATGGCAGTAGTTTATCACAGATGGGTCAGAAGGAGGTGTCTCCCTTTAAATGGGAGGACACTTCCTCTAAATGATGAGAGGTGTCACCTATGTGCTTTTCCAGCCTGTGCAGTTTCACATGCTAATGCTTCATTATTTTCATTCTTACCATTTTGTTATCAAAAAGGGAACAAAGGTTTCTGTTAAGCAATCAAACAAAAATTGGCCTGAACTTGTGACTTATCCCAGGAAATTTATCTGTGGTCTGGTGACTGCAGTTTCCATGGCTGAAGGCTTTTCAGGCAGAAGAAATCAAAATGTAAGATTTTAACAATTATCATTGCTATTGAAAGAGATGTTACTAAGATGTGCTTTAAACATTATTACTTCATAATCAACCTCCTTTTTTGCACCACATTTCTATTTTATCTTTAAAAGTGTTCCTTTGTGAAATTCCATGTTTCTCTGTGTTTTCATCGCATTGATTCCCCAGGGAAACTCCTACAGGAAAGATACTGTTTACATCTTGTGTGACTGTTTGGGCAGGATTGTGTTGAAAGGACAAGCAGCCCTTTGAAATTCTATTCATTCACTGGTTAGTGTTGTTCCCTGGAAGTGATGAGTCTCCTGAACTGACGCTCTGAGAACATTGCAGGTCTGGCTTGAAGGACCACTTTTGAGGGTCTGGTAGCTGGTAGTGGTGTCAGCACCACTGACAGTGGTGCCAGGTTCAGCGTACAGTTCAGTGTGCTTTCCATGACGTGGATTGCAGACTATTTAAAACAAAGCTGAATCTACCCAAATTCATTTCACGTAGGATCTCAGGTCAGACTCAGTAAGTAACCCTTAGGATAAAGGTTATGAGACTAGTTGAGATGCTGGTATTTCCCTACCTCCTGAAAGCTTTCCTTTGTGTCACATCTCCACATGTATGTTTCCATTTACCTCTGTGCTGAAAGTTATGATGCAGTTAAAGACAAATTTGCAGCTTGGCTTCTTGTCTGGACATAGAACTTTGGTACCACTCAGTCTCCATGTCTGTGGATAACTCCCAGGCACCGATGCAGACTCTGGGACCTGGCTGCCCTCAGCTGTGCTGTCCCTCAGTACTGCAACACACCAATGCTTTCAGTTTTATATACAGATGTGCCTGAACTGCAGAAATCAGACCTTGGTTTTGAGTGCATTCCGGCCTGTGGCTAATCTATTCCTGGGATGCAGAGTCTGGAGTGATGCTAGAGGAAGACGATATTCTGCAGATCTTCCCAAAAAAAAGCCCTGAAATGTTCATATCAGCAGTCTCAGCTCAGGCCCATCTGCAGTTTTCTATTACCCATCGAACAATAGGGTGTATGTAAATATAAGTACCTTTTCAATTATAAAATGAAATGCTGCTATATATTGCTCTTGAGAAATTTATGTCGTTATTCATTTAGCTTTTTAATCTCATAGTTTCACTGTGTAGAATTTTAACTGCATAAAATTATTTTTTAAAGATAGACTTTCTTGGGAAGTGAATGCAATTGCAAAAGTGAAAGGAGGCAAGTAACCCTTTGCCCATGAGTATGATCATTCTCAGCCACATTAATGTTGTGTGCTTGTGCAAGACACATTGATATATTCTTAGATCCAAAGTGGGATTAAAATGACAGAATTTAAATTTGAGGCTAGCATCCCAAATGTTGATTGCCTAAAGCACTTAGCCCCTAAATACTATAATAAAAATATTGCAAGTATATTTCTAGATTTTTAAGCTATAACATTTATTTTGGTGTAGTTACCTATGTTTGCCTTTCTTTTTTACTCCAATTGTTTCAGCCTAAATGTGGAAACGTGGCATAGTTTGAGGCTGGTTGCATGTTTATCTGAGAGTATAAAGTATGAATGCAGATAAGTTTAGAATAATATGGGCTCAGGATTAGCACTTTTCCCTAATGGTTGTCGATTTTATTTGTTTCCTAATTCAGCTTTAAAGGCATGTTCTGTAAGTTCAAAATCGCAAAAGGGATTTGTAGGTCATTATGTCCATCAAAATATGTCTGTTTTTGCAAAGAAGAGTTTTACAAAAAAAAGAGATGGTCACCAAACACTGTCTGATTTTCAGTGATATCAGTGGTAAAATGTCCTCACTAGAGAAGACCCTGGTGCATAACACAACCCACAAGCAAACCCTGCCCAGGCCCCATGACGACTCTTCAGGAGAGTATAAACTTTAAAAACTTCATGGAGAGTGGAGAGGCAGGGCATTGCAAGACACATCACATGCCACCTAGGATCTGTTCCCAACTCTGCCACTGATATGCTGTTTACTAGCAAGCAATTTTGCCTCTCCGTGCCTCAGTTATCTGTATAATCAAGATAAAAGTAGGTACCAGCTCTGTGGCAGCATTTTGAGAGAAATACACAAAGCTTATTTGCTGGGTGGTTATACACTATCGTTATATGCAACACACTGACAGATGTATCGGGGACATAATTGCCGTAAATAGTTCTTGAGCAAACACTCCTCACGTGCTTTTATAATGCATTGGCCACAGAAAAGCAGCAGCAGATGTGCTGAGATCTGCTCTTCTGCTTGCCCAGACCCTTTGCTCTCAGCCCTCACATTGCAGCATGACAGAGAGAGGTGGGAAATCTTGCATGGGGTAGTTTTGCCTTTAGATTCCTGCCCAAGTACAGTTGACTACATTGCACCAAAGTGATCTTGAGAAAGACATTTGGAAAAGTATACTGGAATCAGACATAACTCTTCAGAGGAGGGAGGCTAGACAGGGGATGTCACTGAGGAGTGATTTCTGAGGCTTGTTGGTGGGGTTTAAGGTTGTGTGTAATACTCTACAGACTACTTGCAAAGCTTACATAAGAGAGGCTTCTGTGCTTCTTTATTGTACTATAATTAAATACAAAGGGAAAGGAATATGCCAGATACATAAGCATTCACTAAGCTGTGATCCTGGATCGGGGGAACTGGCAACCCAAAACGCAGCTTTACAAGCATTTTGAGCTCCTTTCTAGCCACTAAAATATCAGAAAGGATCTGCCTCTCTCTGTTCACAAAATAGACAGATCCCCAGCAGATGAGAAGGTGGCCAGTTTCTGCACAGAAGTTACTTGCTGGGCTCTGACCATCACCATACAAACTCTGCAAACTGCTGCCCTCAGTCTGAGAGAGAGCAGTAGCTCCAAATCTCTTCTCAAGGATCACCACTAGCAGGGAATGCACCTTAAGGGCCTGAGCTGCAGTGTTGTTCCCTTGTTCCTCCCAAGACAGGAAGGTGGAGCTGAAGCCCCAGCCCTGCTGCCCTTCCTGTCCCACACCTGACACGGCGGCCCAGGGAAGCATTTCTGCCTTGGACAGATGCTGCAAAAACAGACATGGAAAGAAAGGGGAAAGTTCTACAAAGTATAAAATACAAATATATTGATACATATCTATACAGAGACCTAACTGTCCAGTCATGCATGCCATATGGTCACAGCACGTGGAGAAAGTGTGGGCACCCTGCTCCAGCCACGTCATGACCATAGATGCTGCCAAGCAATGGAGAATCAGGCCTGTGGTAGATATGTATTTACAATACCCCCTGCACTTGTACAAACAAAAATATATTATTTTAAACTGCAAAATAGTGTGTTTAAATAAATGCATGAATGTAAATATTCTAAGATTCTGCCTTCTTGACTGTGTACCACATGTACAGATGAAAATTAATATTGTTTATAGGAAATCTGTATCAGTGGTTAAATGACTAAAGAGAAAAAGAATATCAGAATTAATGTTGTCATGTTTCTCAAACAAGCCATTAATGTATATTTAGTATTTAAGGATATTGCTCAATAAGTATGTTCTGTACCAAAAACTGTGTTGCATATACAGACTGTGCAGTACCCTATTTTAAAAAGGCACCATAATTAATTTTTATTTTAAATAAAAATGTACTTGTAAAAACTTTGCTGTGTCCTGTTGGTTATGTAACTGAGAGCATTGAATGGGGGAATGGCTGTAGTGCCCCTTCATTCATTTCTCTTATTACCCAAATTTACCAGACTTGCTTGAACACTTTCTGTTGTGGTTTTGGAGAAGCTCGTGGCTGCTGCTTGTGCCTGTGTTCAGAGGGGTCCTGGGTCTGTCTCACCTTACCCTGCAGTTCTTGTCCCAGATACGTGCACTGCTGGTGGTGCATAAACAAAGGGAT
This sequence comes from Tichodroma muraria, assembly GCA_013390105.1. Taxonomy (NCBI): domain Eukaryota; kingdom Metazoa; phylum Chordata; class Aves; order Passeriformes; family Sittidae; genus Tichodroma; species Tichodroma muraria. Next base: position 33,775 of record WAAG01025519.1, read on the forward strand.
TACACTCATGCGTTCCTGCATCCCTCCAAAGCTCATGATTTCTTGATAAGAATCATGATTTCATGATAAGCTTTCTCTTATGCTGAGGAGCTGGAAGTTTCATAGTCTAGTTTTAGAGCGATTTCTTCATCTTTCACATAATACTACATATCTTTATTTATTTTGGTGCAAGAGAGAATGTTCATTATACTCTAACTCTCTGGATGGGTTTCACCCTCCTTTTCCAGTCAAGAACAAAACCAGTCCTTCAGCAGATCAACACTGACACACTGAAGTGTAGCAAAACCTGGGTCCTTTGCTGGGATTCCCCCCTCCCAGTTCTGTGCCTTTACCAGACAGAGGTGAGGAGCACAGCCTCTGTGAGGCCCTCTGAAGCCAAGGGACTGCCACAGCCTGCACATCTCCTTCACAGCAGGGCTCCTCCTTCCCCAGCCAGAGGAGGAGGCTGAAGTAATTCCCCAGTGACTGCTGGGTACCTGTGTGAGGTCAGCTAACACCTGCCAAGGGATGAGATGATTTTATTTAGATAGGGAAACATTTTGGTTGTCTTTAGTCCCCAATACATTATCCCCTAACAGTTTTTGCTGGTGCCTTAGGAGTTCTTTCATGTCCCAGTTTGGAAAAAATCTTAAATAAGACAGAGGAACAGTAATCAGCTATCATGGTGGGAACATGAAGGGTCTGAAGCACAAGTCTTATGAGGAGCAGCTGAAGGAGCTGGGAGTGTTTAGTTTGGAGAAAGAGAGACTCAGGGAAAACCTTATCTCTCTCTACAACTACCTGAAAGGAGGTTCTAGCAAGATGGAGATCAGTTTCTACTGATAACAAGTGATAGGACAAAAGAGATGGCCTCAAGTTGCACTAGGGGAATTTTAGATCGGATATTAGGGAAGACTTCTACCTTTAAAGGGTTGTCAATCATTGGAAGAGGCTGCCCAGGGAAGTGGTAGAGTCAGTAACCCTGGACCTATTTAAAAGACGCGTAGGTGTGGCACTTGGGGACATAGCTGGTGAATATGATGGTGCTGGATAAGTGGTTAGACTTGATCCTAGAGGTCTTTTCCAACATAAACAATTCTATGATTCTATGATGCAAAGTGGTTGGGGGGCAGTTTAATGAATTACAGCAATAACCAATATTCTATAGACTATGGTATCATCAGGTTTAAATATTAGACAGGTTTTGCAGAAGAAAACTTCCACATTAAAATCTCTGTGTGACCACTGAGAAAGAAAATGCCTCTGGAAGTCATTGACCCCTGCTTCAGGCATCAAAACTGTTCGATCAACATCCTTACCTACAGTCTGCAGAAGAAGAAGGATGTCGCTTTGGAGAGCAGGACACACCCTGGTGTGGTCCCTCAAGTCCTACTAACACTATCAGCCCTAAATTCACTGCTGTTTGGCTGAGCTCTTGTCTTGCTTTAGTTATGATGAGATGGTAACAACAAGCAATGGGAGGATTGGTGCAAATCTGATTAGACTATGGTACAGTAAAAGAGCTCCAAACCTGACACCAGGCTTATGTCTTGAGTATAGCTGAACACCTTGCTAAATAATACGAGGTGCAGCAACCGCTGTGCTGAAGAGCCTAATGTTGCCTGATGTGCTCTTCCTTCACCATCCCATCACTGGGAACCAGTGTTATGATAGCCAGAGAGAAATTAGATTACTGGAGTTTAATATTTGGAGAGGGAGCAAGAAACTGTAATGAGACAGATGTGTATTCTGTGATTTTGGTAATATAAAATCATGAAGTGCTTTCAGCTGGTTTCACCTGGGCACGTGTTGCCAAGGTCTACATGTTTTTAAAAGATGCCCAGTACAATTAGTTACAAATCAGAACTTTCTCCATTTCTGAAAGATGCTTTTATTTGGGCATGCTTGATTCATGCAGGTATAATCTTTGCACACAAAGCAACCAAATGTTTAAAAAAATAAAAACAAAAACACTGATGTTATAGCATGTATTAGTCTTCAATTACTGAAATGTTAACATTTTTAATATTAATATATGTTTCTTATCAAAAATATCCCTCCAGAACTGATCTTCCATTAATAAAGATTTTATCTAAGCCATTTCCTTAAGGTTCTTTCATAATTGCAATGTCTTCAACCATATTTATAGCACAGAAACAGTTGTCTAATTATGAGTTTACAGAGAAATTGACCTTGAAAGTGGCCTGAAACTAAGTTTTTTAGTATTCAGAAAAAAATACTGAGAATATTAATACCAAGATAGCTGTCGTGTTCTGGACTTCTTTTACTTTTTGGTTTAGTTAAAACAAGAGCACTCACTGCATCATTTAAACTCTTGTTCTGCTGCTCCTGTCTTGCACCATGGCACAGTTTGATGTATGCATGGGGTTTGGCAGTTCTCCTGATTAGACTGAGTGTCCTGCCAGCCCAGCCCGTGTGGGTGTGAGCATCAGGCAGTGCTGTGAGCCCTGGCACAAGCTCCTTACCTGAGCAGCAAACACGGAGCACCTGGGGTGTCCTGGGAGCCACAGAGGGATGCACCAATGCCTTGATGAAGAGTGCATTCCCACAAGGGGTATTTTCTGGGGAGAGGAGGGATGATGCGAGTGCTAGACACAGTGTGAAGCACCAGCACCCACTCTGAGCCCTTGTTTCAGGCAGTCGTTGGACAAGTTAAGGTTCAGTAACAAAATGACTGAAGCTGGATGTAGGTAGTTAAACCCCCTGAGTCACTTATTATTAAATTCTATAGAAAGTATTACATCCATGAAAGAAGCATTATTGCACTGACTGGACTCCTTGTCTGCCTCCAGAGGTGCTGGGGAGGGTGCAGGAAAGGACAGACATGATGCATGGAGACCCAGCTCTGCCTCCCCTAACAACTTAGAAAAGAAAATCCTACAGGTTTAAATTTCTCCTTTGTTTTGTTATGGCAAGGCTTTAGGAAGCTGATTTTATCATGCTGTTGGCTAGATATATCAAATCTTTTTTATGGCAGTTGGCTTCCTTAATCTGTGAGCTCTCATAAAAAAATAGTTAAATGATATTTATATATATCTGCCTGAAAGTATTTTATGTGATATCTCCCTGTGTCTGAAAGAGAAAGGAAATTTCTTTGTAAATAGCAGCTGGCTGTTTTTCTTTCCTATGCATTGATATAAATTTCATGAATTCATTTTTGTGCAGCACAAAGAGAACTCAGAGACAAAACGTGAATAAATTTCCCTTTACATTCGGCATCACTTCCCCCTGCACATGCAAACAGAAATGCTTTCAGTATTTAAGTTTCATTTAACACAGGCCTAGTCGGAAGCAGGAAAGAAAATACAAAGAAAAGCTGCAGCATGGCAGATACATCCCAGTGAATGAGCCTGTGAGCTAGAGACAGCCTCCCCTATTTTGATTTGTAATTTGAGGATAATTCAATTAGACATTTCAGGCAATTTAAACATTCATGCATTGTCCAGCACCAAAGCATGAACTGTTCAGCAGCAAACGAGACCTGACAGCCTTAGCAGGCTGAGTGAAAATCCCAATGTTTAAAAGGAAAAACTCTCATCTAATTGATATGCCTACTGGAAAAATTAAAAAAATAAAGGGGGGGTAGAGGAGGTGGCTGTGCAGGAGGTACCATGAGGGTGAGAGAAGTACAAAGGGCAGAGTGAGGAGCCTATCCTGGCTGTGGCTTCATACCTTATTTGCAGCCATTTGCTCAAAACAGGATATTTCAAAGCCTATGTGTTCCTTTCAACAAGGGACTAAAACATAAATGCGCCTGATCACCCATCTGCTCACCTCTCCAGAGGTAGCTGAAAGGCAGGCAGGCATTCAGGAGCAAAATGGGAGCATTTTCATAAGCAGCTGCTTATGGAAACCAGGTGTCCCTGCCCACTCTCAGCCACACGTCCTGTGCCAAGGTCCTGGCACTGAACCCACAGAGCAGAAGAAAGTCCTGTCTGGGCCCATGGCCCACTCAGAGGTGACAGGGAGGAGCTGGAGAGCAGGAAGCCCCTCACTGTGCCTATTTCATGCACAGCAAGGCATTGCACAGTCCCTCGCCCAGCATCACGACCCTGCTCGCCCTGCCTGCCGTGGCCACCAGCAGCCAAATCCTGGCAGGATAACCACGAGGTGCATGGTTCTGTGCCCACAAATGGAGATATTGGCTGCTTGGCTGGTTGGGTGATAGCTTAGTGATGTTAAACACTGGGTATAATAATGATAATAATAATAAGAAGAAGAAGAAGAAGAAGAAGAAGAAGAATAGTACTAAGACTTTCAGGTGGAATTTCAAACAAGGATGTCTCAGAGCCTTGCTTACTTTAAATGCATTGTTTCTTGTGACCTTTGGATCCAGGGGAAGAAATGCTGTTTGTCTTGTCCCCTGGAAGCTGCCCTGGAAGCGGCAGGTTGCCCTCACCTATCAACCATCTGGCTGGCAGACAGGACAGCTTTGACAAACACAGATCTGGATTTCTCAAAGACATTCCTTTGCTGATTTTTAGCGGAAGGTGATGAAAACACCAGGAATCATCAAGTAGAAGTCTTCTGTCAGGCTACGTGCTTCTGGTGTTTCTGCAATGGCCCCTCAGAAAATCTCTGGAGCGGAAAACTCACCCGTAAAACCTCCCAGGAATGTATCACACCTACCCCACCTTCTTTTTAAGTATTATGCAGGACCAAGTTTGGATGGTAAAAGCACAAAAAGTACACACAGTACATGTGGATGCCAGATACAGTGGTAATTTTCTTTGAGTCATTCTATTTGAAGATCCAGCGTTTAGTTTGCTTATAACCTGCGAAGGTGCGAACAGTTTGTGCTGAAATTTTCCATGCTAATACTGTGCTTTAAGCTGACCTTTGCATTTGTCCAGGAGTTGCAGAACAGTCCTGTTGCTTCCAAGAATGATATCAGGGGAAGAAAATATTTAAACAGAACCTAGCAGTAACTTCTGACTCTTTTATTGAGAATCTCTAATTCCTTGGGTATTTGGAATTGGGATTAAATTTGACAAGAAGATCAATGCTTTCATCACCAGTTACAAGCTTCTGGAAACTTATGGTTTCCCTTCTTCAGAGGCCATTTATCCTGGATAAATAAGTCCACTGAAAAGCCTCTCTGAGGTGAGGTTGCTCCATGTCTACCATTCCAACTAAAATTAAGATACTGAATTTCAATCAATGCTTATTCAAGAACCCCTTAAAATATGTGAATAAAGTCTAGGGTAGAGCTAAATAAAAGCAATTCAGCTCATTTATTTTTTTAAAACTATACTTTTAGAAGATCAAAATAATTGTAAATTTAGTTCAAAAATAGTGGTGAGTTTTGCTCAGCAAGGAAGTTTGCTGCTCTCATCTTTGGATATCTTGGTAGAAACAGACCTTAGTAGAATAGAAAAACCACTTTGCAGAAATTAAACAGAGATGTTTTCCACTCATGGTATTATTTCACCTTGAAACAGGTGATGTTGGTCATACATGGACGTAGAGACCCTCATCATGAGAAATCCCACAGATGAATGACCACTGATGAATCTGATGAATTGACTGATTCATCTGATTGATGAATGACCACGAATGAATCTGCTCTGCTCTCCTCTCTCCTGATACCTTGGGCACAGCGTGGACGAAGGGACAACTCTACAGCTCCCTGCCTCCTGAACGGAGGCACACACATACACTGCCTGTCTAGAAATGAGCAGCAACTATCTGCAATTTTCCATGACAATGCAGCATAAACTGTTCAGGACATCTTTTGAAGGAAGCTTTTCTCCCTGCCCCAGTCACTGAGGCAAGATTGTTATAATTTGATTCTTCTTTGGAAAATTATGGAGTGAGGGCAGAAAGGGAGTGGGAAATATCTCTGAGTTTATTGTTTTCTCCGATTTTATTTTTATGTACTGAAGGTGCATATCTGAAGTTACTGAAGCTGTGTAAAAATGTAGGAATGTGCCCAAATTGAGAAATTACTGATTTGGCAGTTATGTTTTTTGGTTCGGTTTGGTTTTTTATCTCATGCCTCATCAGTTGAAATATGAATTCAGGTCTCTTAACTCAGTTTTCAGCTGCATTTGAGAGACTCACTGGTTTCAGGTTATGATCTTTCTGAGCCAAAGCTGTATTCAAGGAGATTGTACAGGAAGGAAAGAAAAAGGAAAATTTAGCAAGCAGTTCCTTAGCTCAAGCGTCAGACTGTGTGGTGTCCACAAGGTCACATGCTACCTTTAATGGCCCTACTAAAAGCAGCAGAACTACTCTGTAGAAATAGGCATGGGGAAAAGCACCGTAAGTTTATTTTTGAAATTGTAATGTTGTGTTGGAATTGTGTTGATAAGATAGCAGATGGAGCCAAGTAGTTTTATAGTTAAAATTCATCATTTCTAAGGGGGAAAAATAAGCCTTTTCTGAAATGTTATTTAGTGTACAAACAGGAAACTAATCTATCATAAACTTGAACGATGCTCTAAATTCAACACTTCCTTAGAGAGTCTAAAGAGTTCTGTCTTACCAAGATGAGTCTTGTGGTGAATTCCCATTTGGTATTTCTACTGTGCTGGCTGATGTCTAAACATGGTAACAGATTCTCTGTGCAGCACCATGTGATCTGAATTGGTTACACGTCTGCTGTCAGTACCTTGAGGAATATCAATAATAGTGCATTGCCATTTGTTATGGGGGAGAAGAGGTTTATTTTCAACACCTGTGACTTATGAAGCCTAAGCACCTGAGGCAGGATTCCTCTCATCTAATTTCAACCCAACTAAAAAATGTTGTGTTTAATATGTCTAAGCTCTCCAGAACCTTGTTTTCAATGAAGATAGCAACTCCAGATGGCAACCCATCTTACCCTGAAATAAGTTCTTGTGCCTGGGGGCGGCTGAACAACCCCATTCTCTTTGGTCACACAGGGACAACTGCTGTAAGACAGGACAAGGCTCACAGAATCTGAATTTACTGATGCTGAGAGGGCAGATGCTGCTGCACTCAGGCAGTTTGACAGGGTGGATGGTATCCAGTCCAATGATGTCAGATACCCATCTTAGCAGAAAATAATGTAAAATTAGGTGATTATAATCAATAATCAGAGTACAAACAGTCCGTCCAAAACTGGGCATATTCATACAAACTCGTAAAGAAAATGCAGCTTTATTCTGGAAAACACAGTCGATTGATTAATACAAAACAAATTGTGTTTATATAAATTTAGGAAGTATACAGTTTAGGAAATTTGATGAAAACACCGTGTGTGTGTGTGTGTGTGTGTGTGTGTGTGTGTGTGTGTGTGTACATAGATGCAATTTAGTTCAGCCTGCCTAGATGAATGTTATTCTGAAAATAATAATCCTTGGGCAGACAATTCCTTCAAGGTCACTTGCACAATCTGGTGAGGCATGCGCTGCAGGGGACAGCCAAAGAGCGTCCCCCTCACTCCCAGCCGGCAGCAGCACACACAGCACAAGCTTTCCCAGCAGCTGTGGGGTCATGGCTGCTCGGAGGCTCAGCTCTGGAGACAGAAACTCAAACTGGGACCTCAGAGGGGTCCGGAGAGCACACGGGAGAGGAGCCCAAGGTCCCAGCCCAGCTTACTGGCACGGCCAGGACTTCATTTTTAAAGTGAACACGGAAATGCGGGTCGCGAATACATTAGAGCATGAAGCCCCTCTCCATACAATCCTTTTTCCTTTTTAGGTTAGTGCAGCATCCGTAAGACACCCCCTTCAAATGTGTTTTTCCTCGCGTTTTGAGCGGCTCCTCATGTGAGGGGAAGAGCTCAGAGGCGTAAGCGAGGAAGCGAGCGCCCTCTGAGCCGCCTCGCCTCGGGGCCTGGAGCTGCTCGTCCTCCCAAGCTGGCCGGTCACACGCTGTCAGCAGAGGGGACCGGAGCTGCCCGAAAAGCCAGCTCAAGCCTTCCGATGGCCGCAGTCTGCCACGCCACCTGAATTCCGCACGCACTGCACAGACGTGCCCTTTCTCCAGGGGAACCGAGCGGACGAAAACAACATGACGCTCCATCAGCTCGGGAAAGCTTAAAAACGATCAGCACTCGGTTTGTGTTTTCAGGGGTTTTCTGCCTTGACTTGCATTTAATCAGCAGAAATAAAAAAACTAGAAATAAAACTAAAAATAAAAAATCTAACATATACTAGCTACTAACCCACCTTTTCCCAAACATTTCAAACTTTCAAGCACATTTACACCAGGAAAATATGCCTTATTCCGGGAATGTTCTTGTTGATGCTATTTGTAGAATGAACAGATTTTTTTTTAAAATAGCTGTTTCACAATTGTTTTTCCAACCTGTTAATTGGTCTCCTGCTTACACAAACAACTTTTCTATGCAGGGTGAGATCTGCTTCAGGATACTTTGTCAGATTATGCATCAGTCTCTAGAGTGTGTCTGGAAAATAATCATTATGTAAAATCTTGCTTTGACCTGTCAATTTTCAGCTGTAACTGAATTAAGACAATGGACTGTAAATAATGTGTGTGAATGAAATAGATTACCAGCTGAGGCTGAAAACCTTTAATATTAGATCAGAGAGGGGAATTCTGACTATCAAAAGTGTTGCAGAGAGTGCAGTGCCCAGCAGATGATCGTGGCTGCTAATGATTAGGGATCTGCTGAAGCTGCCAGACCTGAAGAACTGAGGAGGGGAAGCAGAATTGTGTGGTTCATGGATTTTACAGGGTGGTGCACAAAGTGTTCTTACTCGAGTGCCTGGTTTCCCATGCACCTGGGGTTGTACCTTGGCTGCTGGTGGGTTCATATTCAGGCTCTCCAGACTAAAGAAAGTGAGTGTTGTTTCATGTAGAGGTATGGGGAACATAATGTTTGTTGAAACAAAAGTATAAAATAATTGTCTAAAATATCCTTTTGCATAAAGGAACATATTTTAAAACTACACTGGAGACGAGAACAGTTATTCCATATTAGGTTCTGTACATTTTATTCCATATTTAATACATCAGGAAATAGATGCAGGTGATGCACAAGTGGTGAGATTATTATTTGCAGGATAGAGGGGAAAGCCCTTCAATAACAAAGACAGATTGATGAAATTGATTCCCTTATCATATGATAGCGATAACTAAACTAATATACATTAGGCATGATATTTGGATGCTGAAGAATAACCTACATTCCACATTTGTTGTGATGATTTACAGCAATGAAATTGACCCAAAAAATGCTATGTAAGTGCTCAGTGTTATTAATAATAATAATTCAGAAAATTCTCAGATGGATTACTTCAACTTCCTTTCTGCAACAGCTCTGATCTCCTTTTTATTCTGCATGTTCATTTTATTCCCTTCTAATTAAATGTGATTTTCTCAGCGGATGCTTATATTTTTTTATTTGAATATTTGACTCAACAGAGCTGAGCAATGAGCATCCCATCCCACTCTCCACTATACTGCTCTGGCTCAGCCTCACAGCTCCTTGCGCTGTGTGGATCCATCCTTAGAGAAAGTACAGCTCTGGAAAACACTGGAGGGAAAAGTTGTCCTGTTTTGATGAAGCCCATGGTGTAGATCATGTCTTCCTCTCAGGTTTAATGTTGAGTGGTAAGCACAAGGCCAGCCTGTGCATTCTTGGTACAACTTTCAGGGAATCAGTTTTACCGGAAGAATAAAGAAAGCAGGATACTGGGTCTTTGAAATCTGAAACTGGCCTGGTAAAGGAAGGTGTTAGTTTTTTTTCCTGGTTCTTCATCTCTGTCATTCAAAATAACTCAACAAAAAGACAGATTTTTAGCTGAGAACCACATTTTCAGACCAAACTTAAAACTTCTCTCTGCTGTAATAAATGCAAGAGCACCACGATGGACACACCTGCATCCACAAACCAACAGTGCCTCAGGAGACACTGCCAGCTGTATGGAAACTGAATTTATGGAATTAGGGATTGTGATAGGAGCTTTTCCCCATGGCAGTTGGCAGGCTGTGGGTACTTGTGTGAGGCTGTAGAGACATGCTCTTCTGTCCTTACCTAGTGGCACAAGAGCCTGTGGTTAATGTCAGGCTCCGATGGACTGCAGGTACCCAGATACTCCTCTCCAGACACAGCACTGCAGCTCATGTAACCATTTTGTTTCTTCTCTGCTCATTGCCTACATGGATCTCACATAGAGCACTAAATTTTGTTTTTTTGTTTGTTTGTTTGTTTGTTTGTTTTAAGCATAAATGTTTTCTGGATTTAGCTTGCACTTCAGCTAAGCTTTGCACTTTAACTTTAGGCAAAGGGAGGAAACCAGCTCTAGCTAGCCTGTGAAATCTGTGGAACATCAAAGCCTTAGATTCCCCCTAACCATGTGGGTGAAAGAGGTAACAGACAAACCATCTCTTGCATTATCATGTGTCACAGAGTACGGCTGCTCTCTCTTAGCCAGCACCTGTGAATAGAATCTCAGAGCTGAGGTAAACTGAGACAACTATTTTGGAGACATCGATGCAGGGCCCACAAAGAGCATTTGCTGGAGCCAGAAGAATTTTTTTCCGGTTCCCCAGGGCACTAATTATTTCCATATGCAGCAGCCGCCTCCCTGAAGGCAAATGTGACTGACCAGACAAGTCCCTTAGCTCCCCATGGGAACATGTACCTTACATTTACTGGCAGTGGGTGTTGTAAGAAAGGATAAACTTGGCAAAAATCATTTGTCTGATTCCATTTCCAGTCACTAAGTTCAAATGATTGAGGCAACAGAACTGAAACCACACTTCAAAATTTTGTTCTCTTTTCATTTCCCTTTTCTCTTTTGTTCAATGTTTTGATTTGTTATCAGTTGATTCTGTTATCATGAGTGGCTTTTTTTTTCCACTTTATATGTTTTATTGATAGATATATACTCTATGTATACATACTACCATGGTCTATAGCAATTTTTTTCTTCACAAAAAAGCCCCAGGGTAATGAAAGAAAGAACTGTCTTATGGGTAACATCAATTTCTGATTGTCAGCGAAGAACAGAAATAGTGCACAGTCTTGCCCCACTAATATTTCATGCTTCAATCTCTCCCTCCCATAGAATTGTGCTAGTTCAGTTAAAATGGAGCAACTGCCATAATTCTGCTGCATTCATAGAAATGAGCTGAGATCTTCACCTTGTAAAAGGTCACCTCCCACTGGAGCAAAGGATCTTCAGTTTTATTGAAAGCAAAGATACTTTTTTCTCCTTTCACAAAACTCTTAGGAAAGAAAAGGTTCTGAGCCAGTATCTGTCCTATTCCCTCTCCCTGTCCATGTGGCTCTGGTTGCTTCTGCACAGCCCTGTGCCCTCCACCTGCAGCCCAAGGATGGTTCCAGCATCCCAGAGCTTTTCATTACCTTATCTCCATTATTTAGGCAAACACAGAACACTTCTCCAGACAGGTTCCAGGGCGCCAGTTTATCTGCATTATTATAGTAATGCTCCTTTATCCACAGAACCCATCCTTTCCTTAAAAATCAATCACAGCCTGATTAATGTTCTGTAAATAGGGGATCTCCACGCTGCAGCACTAGATGTACTGCCCTCTTCTGATCTGCTCTGCTGTGTTTCACTGCTTGATTCTTGTTTTGCTCTTCTGACATCACCTGACTACTTGCCTTATTCAGCCACTGTCTGTGGTGGAATTACTGCCTCTTCTTGATGCTTTTTTCCTTGACATTTTTTCCTTTTGGAAAAAATGCATTTCTTTTTCAATGGATGATGCAGTTCAAAGGCTGTGTATCTTTTCCTTACTTTCCTAAAGATAAAGAGAACATATATGTTAGCATTTTCTTGTAACCACTCTAAACATCTGCATCCCTTCTTGATTTGCTTGTCCAAACCAGTTAGGACAGGAAGGTTTCTATTTTTCTTTCTAGCTGGGGGAGAAAGTTCATAAAACAAAAAAGAACATGCCTCAGAGAAGCATTTCAATCAGAAAATTATCTTCCCCGAAGATGTGAAAACCAATTTTGCTATATTTATCGGTTTCATAGCAAAGAAAGGTTAAAATGTGAATATATTCAGCAAAATTGGCAAAGCCTCTTAGGCTTCCAGTGCCCAAATAGGCATCAAACTAAAACTGTGTCTTGTGGTCTAATGTCAGCAGGGCTTGGTTTTTTGTTGCATATGAGAATGTTCTACAGAAGTTTTGAGGTATTGAGACAATACAGAATTAGAAAAATCAGATTAAAATTAACACTGCTCAAATGTGGTATTAAAAAGCAACACAATGTGTTTGTCAAATGTGTCAAATGTGGAATTAAAAAACAACACAACAGCAAGACAAACAAGCAAAAAATCACAAGGAAAAATGATGCAGAACCACTTCTTCTCTAGAGAGAGCCAAATCCATTAAGTTAATTAGTTGAGCAGCTGATGTTCTGACTTGACATTGTTTCTTCGTTTAGGATCTTTAATTCTTCATGCAAGAAGATTTCTCATTATTTTTTATCCAAACAAACCTCAGTATCTAGATACCCTTCTGCAAACAGTTTGCTGATAAAATTTTCCTCTAAACAGTCACAATCTGAAATTTGAATACTGTGACCTGTGTGACCTATTACATAAATTCTGTTTTCTCTTCTCTTGTGAACCAATGACCCACACTTTATAAACAACTTCCTTTATTCCTCCCTTAACAATTAGTTTCAATTCAAAAGAACTTTCATTTTGAAATTTTAATTTTTTTAAAAAAACAGGGAGACATTTACTGTTGTGTAAATCCCCATTCTGTCATGTTCTTCTTGTAAGACACGGATGTAACAAACAAAGCCAGACCCCCAGCAGGTATCCAACAGATAACCCAAAGAAGGTGGTTGCCAGTCAGTCCTGTTTGCAGAAAACCTCCTCTTGAAATATCAAACTCAATGATTGCAGCAGGTATATACAAGCTTGCTTGTTTTCAACAGCTTTCACAGCTTCCCAAGAAGTATTCCATGGGTTCCCATGGGCCCTGTGTGTTGAAAAGCATTAAGTCAGAGAGTGAAGACATGTCTGTGCTCTGAGCGCAGCAGTGTACAGAGGTACCTTAGCTGGCATTGAGTGAATCATCACTGAAAGTAACATCCCCAGTTTCATGCCAGAGTGCAAATAGGTACACGTTTGTAGGAGGACCTTATGTGTCCTGACTCCATTCCCTTGCAATAACTCATTCACGTGTCTATATTTTGTATAAATATTCTTATATTTGAAGAGCATATCCATCATCCCTCTTCTCCATCCCATACAGCCACCGCCAAAGCCAATGGACGCTGACTTCATGTGACACTAAGGAAACAAGCAGCTGTCCTTCAGGATAGCTGTTCCACACCACATACACAGTGCAGCAAACAGGCAAGAGAGGCGACCCCAAGCCAAGCACCAGAGTCAGACACCCTCATGCCAGAAAGAGGGAGGGGAAGCTGAGGAACAGGCAGCCAGCAGACTGCAGTGGGTGCCACTGTCTCCACCCCTGAGACCATCACCATGCCAGACCTCAAAAGGCTTTGCTGTCTATTCAGGACATTTCTGCTCCTTCCTCCCCCACAGAAGTTTCTGAGATTAAAAGCTTGGAAGTTGTTCTAGTCGTGGCAGGAAAAGTGGGTGCATTACACAGGGTCCCTTTAGCCTCTCCGTTAGGATCAGGAGAGCAAAGTGCTTGCATCCAGCCCAGAGCTTCCCCAAGGTGAAGTGCACAGGATCTCCATCACTGTTTCTGGGATGGGTAATTAAATTGTTCCAACACAGACTCACACACCTGCAAGAGCTGGCACAGAGGGCACTTAGCAGGAAATCTGGTGCAAAGCAGGGAGCAGGACTTCAGAGGTCAGAGAGCTCGTTTTCTGTTGCTTTTCTTACTCCATCATGCTCTGTAGAAGATGAATGACCAAGCTTGACTTTTAGCTATTTAATTTTCTGAGTGTGTTTTTTCATTGATCAAGAAGTTGCCTGTTTCACTGATTGTCTCTGAATTGTTACTCTACACACATGCCTGCAAGCAAGGTACCCCATGACATCTTTCCTAATCTAATTGCTCCCTGCCACTGCAGCTTAATAGGTGCTGCTCCTCTGCCATGCAAGGCCTGAAATTGTTCTCCTGAGGAAAATTGAGTAGAAATTGGATCTGAAGATAAAATATTTTCTGCAGGGTCAGAATTTTACATAAGCCTTAACCTTTAACTAAAACACCTCATCAAAAGTAAGGAAATTAAAACTTTTCTAAGCAGCAATATGCTTTTCCCAAAACCCACTAATTTTCTTACATATCTGGAGATAAAAGGTAGACCAGATTGCCTTTATGGGCCAGATTCTGCCATCCCTCCTACTTTGAACCCACTCCCAAATCTGTTGCCCAACCCAAATCTGTTATCACTGCTGATGACTGCTGAAAAATAGCCCTGGATTTTGGTCTGGTACTTGCAAAGTTCCATCTTTTTGGTCTTTTGGGGTGGTCAGTAACTGCATTTCAAACCTTTGGAGGGGTGAAGTTTGGATTTTTAGCAGAAGTTTTCCAATCAGCAAATCCTGCCCCAAGAGAGGGACTGCACACGCTGCCCCTCAGGAGGAAGACGTGCTACAACTCCCTTGTGCAGAAGCAGCAACTTCATGTTCCCCTCCTGCATCACAGGCAGGTGTCCAACATATACCAAGGAGCTACTTCAGGCATAGAAATTACCCTGAAGGGATCAGATATGTTTTATGTCATGAAAGACCACATATAGCTCAGGATCCAGAACTTCAGTAATACAAAACACTGACGGCATCAGAGGTTCAGAAAACTAAAAACCATCTCTCTAGAGAGAATGCAAACTATTCCCACAGCTTGTCATGCTTCCTCCTTCTGCCCTTTTGGTACTAAGATCTTTCTTTCCTAATTTCCCCTTTGTTTAAATGCAAGAACATCTCTTTTCTTCATAACAAGAAGAAATATTTCATCACAGAAATGCTTATGGTCGGTGATGCACAATTTGTATTTTGCTCATTAAGGACTTCCCAGCCAAACTTCAGCCCTTCCCTGACTGTTGCTTCAATTAATCTTCTGTTTGGCATTTGACTGCCCATTAACGCTAACAAAGTATTGTTATGGAAACATATCAAATTGCCCTTCTTAGGCTATAATCAGTCTTTTTGGCATGAAGTACAGTCAGATTTAATCTGGACTAGAATTTCACTTCTAAATTCCAAAATGTGATGCAATCTGTAAAGGTTCAATAAATTAAACTCCTTCTGCCCCATGTGACATGAGCTAATCTACTTTTTCATTTAATTTGATATGCCCTCAAAGTCAGGTATCACATCTAGAAAAGGTTTATCTGTTGGTTGAGTGGGTAATATTCTCTCTAGGAGTACTAGAATCTACTAAAAACTGACAAACAAACATTTGGTTTGGCTTATTTTGTTTTGCTTACTGGTCCTTATGGAATTTCCTCCACTGACCCGTTGGGACCCCATAACTACCTCAGATCTCCACCTCTTGGGCCCTTCAAGTTCTGTTTGAACCATGTTTTGTGCACAGATCTTTACACGGAGAGAAGGGGGTGAGCAACTTCCTTTGACAGTTCTCATAGGGCTTTGCAAATAAAAACCCCATTTTCATAAAATTGCTCAGAGGGAGGTCAGTCTTACCTCCCTTGCAGTATGACAGAGGAATTGAGACACAGATGCTTTGTCTAAGACTGCTGCTAGTCTGGGACCAAGAAGTTGGAAGTCAGACCTCTCTTCTCCGTGTCCTATCCCAGGGCATTCCCATGAAGGTCATTTGGCAGCTGACAATTACTAGAGTCAATGCAATCACTATATCTCAGTGAATACCACTGATGAAACAATTTTTTTCCTTATTTGTATATTACAGAGTAGATCTATACAGGTCCCTTATTTAGTTTGCCTCCAAGTCCCTTATTTAGTTTATTTATTTATTTTTATTTAAAAGCATAAAATGGTTGTTTCGGTACTTCAGTGACAACTTAAAGCTGTATATGCTAGAAACGAATGTAGTTATCAAAGTATGCAAATTGTAAAATATGACTCTCTGTGACAGCAAAGGAGAACAGATAATTTGAGGACAAACAAATTTAATTACGTAAATATTATTTCTTTTATTACAAATGTTTTGTTCATGAGCATTAATTTAGAGGGGATTTTTGCCTGGCTAATCCAATAAAGAGCAGTGACTTGGGATAAAAACAGCAACAATTACTCCAAGTCCTCTGCTTTCTCTTGTAGCAAGAAGCGTGTTCCATCCTTAGTTTCTAAGCTCTCAAACACATCCTTTCCATCTCACCCACTGCTGACATTTCCCAAATGAACCACCTCCATGGACAGCAGTGTTTCAGCAGTCACTCTCTCTTGTCACAGCAGATCCTGCAGCTGTCTTATCCAGGGTATCTAATCAACCTGCTGGGGAGAGCTGAATTATTACTAATGTAAGAGTGATTGAAATGAGTGATTCCCTCCACTTAATCTCAGTGCGAAAAATTGAGACTTTGCATAGATAAATACCAAGATATCACAAGCAAGCATGAAGCAAAAACCCCCTGAAATACCTGAATTATTCCATCAGCACTGCATGAGTTACTGGAATATTCTGTAAACCAGCTGAATGGTGATTCTAAGGTTGTTTCAGATTGCCATCCTGGCTATAGCTTTGTATATGAATGAGTTGTAACTATTACAGTTTACTAGATTTCTTAGGGAAGAATCTCAAGGCTCTAGCCCCAGCCATCTGCATTTCATAGGAAGAAGTCTTACAGAACCCTTTGAAGATCTATCCAAGAGTTTGTGTACCTTTGTGACAGCAGCTGATGCTGAAAAACACCATCAATCAATGGTGAAGCAACAATCCTTGCAGATTCACAGCCCTGGACATGGCACCCTGGATCTAGAATAGAGTAGAATAAAATAGAATAGAATCCCATACAATAAAATACATTATTTCTGTTGGAAGGGACCTACAATTATCTTCTAGTCCAACTACCTGAGCAGTTCTGGGCTGATCACAAGTTACAGCCTCAGTTTATCATGTCAAAAGGAAAGGTACTGTAGAAGTCAAAGAAGAAAAATTCTGGCATGACCACATCAGTCAGAGGAGGAAACTGTCCAGTCTGTTTGAACAAACAACTCAGATCTCTTGGAAAGAGAGACTCCACCAAAAGTGCACGTAGTCTAAAATAATTTTTACTCTTTCACCCTGGGCTCATTCTTAGAGAATACTCCTTTCATGATTCCTAGCCCCCACAGGCCAAATGATGGAACTCTGCTCCTGAGAGGGTGCCCTGAACCATGAAACCAGAGGAGAACCATACCCCAATCACCCTATTTGCTCCAAGCAGTGCCTTACATTGCGAGAGACTGCAATGAAGTCATTAGGTCTAATGGAGGAGAAAATAGCTATTTAAAGTAGATCTAGCACCAGAACCAGACTGAAGTGGAATTTTCCATTTTATACATATGAAAGATTAGCTGCTACTGCACCTCACTGCTGCCGAATTAGCCATGGATCCAATTATGACTCTTCTCTGTTCAGCCCTGCAAAGCTCCTTTCTAAATTCTCAGTCAGCATTAAAGCAGTCAGTGTTTATCTAAAATGCTTGTA
>WAAG01025521.1:0-88479 GCA_013390105.1 Tichodroma muraria
CAGCACACACAGATGTAAAGCTTCTCTAAATTTAAACAAATGTAATCTGGCAGTGGTCTAACAAGCACTAGTTTACAGATTATTTTTTGTGTATCAGAAATTTAAATCAGTCAAAATACCACAATTAGATCCTATTAAAAATATACGTTGGATAATCTGGCTGCATTTTAATTAAACATTGATTTAACCGATTTATACAATTCAAGCACAGGAAAATTCAGAACAGTAGATTTAACATGCCCCTGTGTGGTGCTGCATGATTCATTTTTCAAATCACCTAAGTTCTGGTACCCACTAGAGTCACAAAGCAGCTAACATTGTCCCAGGAAACTGCTGGGGAAACTTCATTTATCTGCTAGGAGATCCTTTGGTTTTTGGGGAAACAGAACATAAGCCAACATTAATGAGAGATGTAATACTGAAGGATTGCTCCAAAGTCTCAATTTTCCACAATAATTTGTCACCCATTGCCTGCTGTGAGCAGTCTGTGTAATTTCTTGTCGTCACCACCCCAGAGCCACCAGAGTTATTTGGCCTTTGTCACCACTAGACACTTACCCACTTGCCAGGCCCCTCCACAGCCCCTTGGAGCTGTGGCCCAGGAGAAGGTGCTCGTGCAGCCTTTTCTGTGGTTGGAAAGGGGGGAGTGAATCCCACGGGGCCGTGTGCCAGGACACACTGCGCTGGGTCCTGAGGCAAGCGGGCTCTTGGAGGAACACGGGGGAGATCTGCCCAGAGCAGAAACCCTGCTGCTGCCACACTCCCTCCACGTGCACCCACACATCCGCTCTACTGTCAGCAAAACCTGGGGGTTAGGACAGTCTTAAGCAAAATTTTTCAGTGTGTAGCTCATGAACTTGACTGTTCATTAAAGATGTGTTGGTGTGGTTCTTTAATCAGCAAGTTCGCCTCATTGCATTGATTGTCTGTCTTGTATAGATCCAAAATCCCTCACCTGAAGCCTCTCCATCTTCATGTTGCTATGGGATTGCAGCATCCCTGCACAGCTGAGAAGGAATGGCATATCACAGGGATGTTTTCTGGCGGCTTCAGAGCAGAGATTTCAGTGTGTGTAAAAGCAAACAAGCAGAAGACCTGAGACTTACAGAAAAACAAGGGAGAGACAAAACAGTTAATAACGACTTCAAAGTTAAAAATGAAAAAGAACAAAAGCTTTGTTTTTTGATACATGCACCCCCATAAACAACAGTATCACTGGAACAGCCCCCATCTGACAATCACACCAGCAAGTATATTTGATCTCCCCATCACAGGTTTCCTCCCCAGCTTTTCAGATACTCCCATTTTTTTGAGGGAAGAATAAAGTGTGATGACATCTGTGGCTCTCTGGGGTCTCTGGGATGTGTGTGTTCATGCACACAGATGTCTATCTCTGTCCTTCTGCTTCACCTGCACAAGGCTTGGTTCTCTTTTGCGTGCCTTTTCCTAGGAAAAAGCCTCTGATGCCTTTTCCGCCCCTGAAATGGAGACAAAGCCAAGTCCAGCTCTTGGCATGTAGCTGTCCTAATGATACCGTGACACAGGGAGGAAAGCCATCCAAGAGACATCTGCTCCTTTATCACATGACAGGCTCTGCTTTTGGATGCACAATTTGTCTGCCACAGTATCAGACACCCTTCAGTAGCTCAAAGTTAAACGGTACTTCTGAAGGGCTGATTGCAGGATGCTTAAAAGATGTTTCTTCTTTGGAGTTTGCATCTCTCCAGGGCCCTCGTGGCTCCAACACCTTGGATGCTGACTGGAAAAAGCACCAGGCACCCTCTACACCAGTGATGAAACTCTTCACGGGGCTCTCCAGAAGAAAGGCTCCAAGGATTGACACGAGCGCCTCTGCAGAGGAAACAGCAAGAACCACACTGTTCACAGTGCTTACTCACACATCACCTAACATTTGCATCTTTAAATTCTCACTCAGATAAAAACTATTGCAGACTCACAGTTATTCAGACAATAAAGAGCCCTGCTGAGGTGGGATGCCTTGAGACTCCTCAGCATTGGCTCTGAACCATGTCACCTTCCAAATGCCACAGCCTCTGAGTAGTTGCTCTTATCTTCAGCAAGCACACGATGGGAGGAGCTGACCTTCTCCTCAAAGCACAGTCTGTGAGGCATGCACGGGTCCCCAAAGTCACCACGGCTGATCCCATGGATGCTACACCCCAGACCTGGCTGTGTGGGGCAACACGGAACAGATGCAGGTGAGCCAGCTCAGGTCTAGAAACCAGGCTGCCCAGCCACAGGGGTTTGTGCCTGAGCACCACGGCCAGCCTTGCTTCTGCCCTCAGGCAGAGAAGACTGCAAGCCCCTACAGCTCAGGAAGATGCCAATTCTGACCTGGGCTGCCCCCAGGAGCAGATTCCCCAGTTCCAGTCGGAGGGGGTGGTCTGTTTGCTGGGGCAGAGCCTCTGCACGGGTGCTGTCCCATGGGCAGTCTGCCTGCACAGCTCCATCTGCTTTGGGAAACAAAGCAGCCAGCACATCTCAGCCTCCAACCATTTTCAAGGAATTATCTTCACTTCTTCAGTCCAAACCAAAGCAAAACATTACCACAGACACTGTTTGTAAGACAAAACCATACCTGAGCTGGGATTTGAGGAATCACACAAAGCTTCCAGCAGGCGTTCCCACAAGCCAGCCCCAGGCAGGGCTTCTGGAGGCACCACTGCAGTTAATGGTTACATCTCAGGAGAAGCAAAGGAGCTGTGGGCACAATCTGACTTTGGTTAAGTTTCAGAGAACTAAATCAGTTCTTCCAATTCACATAGTTTTAAAAAACGTGAATTTTAACATTTGTTCCTGGAGGGAGCGATTTTAAGAGGGAGAATAGTCTTTCACTGCTTTCGCATTTAACAAGTTTTGGGGTTGGGAGTGTTGGGACATCTGCTGACACTAATTCCTCTGATTAAGCAGCTGTGGGCCATACTTCAAGTATAGGTCCTTATCCTCATTTTTTGTTGTTGGTTTGGTTTTTTGGTCAGGACATATTTTAACTGGGGACAGATGAAAGAAGGAGAGGGCATGTTCACTTATTTATTTTCTGATAGATCATGAAAAAAAAAAATAATGAAGAATGATTAAACCAACAAACTTTCTTTAATAAATTAATAGCAGCATCACAAAACCCTGATGTGAATGACCCAAAGAAAGTTGGGTACATGACAGTATTTAACCATTCAGGGAAATCCTCCCCTGCTGGCTGGGAGGAATGCAGGCGCTGTAAGGCAGTCCCCTCGGCTCTTCATCCAAACAAGAGATGGACATCAGAAAGGGTCCAGCTGAGGTTGGCATATTTACAGTTCTGGCGCTGAATTTTTTTTTAAAAACACTTAGAAAAATTCTGAAAATTCTCTGTTCATTTGTCATTATTTACATCCAAATATAGCAGGTTCTCTTTTTGCCCGTACAACAGAACTGGCAAGGGTGAGACATGAAGGCTGCTATGCAAAGACAATGCCCGTGTGAACATTTACACTGAGCTCGAGGATGCTGTGGAAAATGAGCTATTCACACGACTTAAACATGTGCCAGAAGCTACTGTAATTCAACTTATTGCTAAATGCTTTCAAAGTCTGTGGCAGGTTCTTAAAGATATATGTGTGTGTATATATATAAGTACAAACTCATGTGTGTGTATATATATATATACACACACACATATATGTGTTTGGAAGAGATATGCTATAAATTCACTCCAAGGGGCAAAAAAATTAAAATGCACTGTGATTTCTCTGATTTTTCTGCACTGTTTGAGATAATAAAATCTGACTCAGGGTAAAGGGCAGTCGCTGAAGGTGTTTGTGTCTCTGGCCAGTGGTTTTCCTACTGATTCCCTGACCCTTTTGGAGAGGGAAGTGTATTCCCAAGCATTCAAGCCCATGGTGGTATCTGCAGGCTGGCACATGGAGCAGCTCTTCTGCCTTCTGCAAGCAGTGAGCTGCACTCTGCACTGGGGTACCTCATCTGCCTGCAGGGAAGTACTATGGATTTATCCCAGGATGGGTTGAGGGAGGAAAGATCAACTTCAGTGCATCAGTCTGGGATCAACCCAGCAGCAGATACAACCCAAATGCTGTGTTTTAGTAGTGGCCTCAGCAAGGTTGTAGCTGCACACAGCAGTGCAGCAGCACAACACTACCTCAAGCACTGGCAGAATTTTCCAGTTCTTCTACAAGTTAATTTTAATGGAACGAACACAGCAAGCTGAGAGTACAAGCAATTCATGTAAATAAAATGCGATTTATCCATGCCTAATGTAAGCTTCTCTGTTCTGACAATTAACTTAGCCAGAGGCTGTCAGTGATGCTAAATGCATCCATGTTAGATGGGCACTGCAGCATCTGTGTAGTAGTTAATGAAGATATAAAAACCTTATGGGTGAGATCTGGCATTAGACAACACTCCACATAAGGAAATCTGCATGAGAGGCATCACCCCAGAGGAACAGTGCCAGAATGACACAGTGCCTTGGAGGGTTTGTGTACACAGGAATGCAGAGGAAAATTAATTCAAATTATACATGGTGTGTATTAAAAGCAGATTACTTAAAATACATTCAATCCCAATGTGGAAGCTTTCATTAAAGAAGTGGTGATAATATGATATACTCTAATTTACTTTGGAAGTAAAATGGAATAAATCAAATTTAAAAGTTGCTCCAGATTAATACTCCATGCAGACCAGCTCCAGGTCTGCTTCCCTGCTGTCCCTGGTCACGTTTGCTTTAGAACCATGTCACCAGCAAATGATTCCAATCACATGCTCTATTCAGCTCTGCCCACCCCCTCCTGAGAGAGGAGCAGGGACCCTCGCTTACACCTCGCCCCAGCATTCCCCAGGGAGGCACATCCTGCTCCTCACAGCTTGACCCTGGCCAGCACCACACACAGAGAACCTTCTGCTCTGAGCCCAAAGCAGCATTTTGTCACCAGCACTGCGCTGGAAAATAAAAGCAAATGCTAAACCAGCTAAAGAGTAACTACATGTGAGGAGTGAGAAGAGCAGAGATTTGGGCCCTTCCAAAGCCTGTGTGCTCTTCTTCAGGTAGGCCAAAGCCTGTGATCCTCCAGGAATCTGTGAATGTTGGCCACACTGAGCACAGCCTGCTCCATCCCAGAGCTGATGGTTATCCACAAGACCAAAGGAGGGCTTTTAATGAATCCTGGGCCTTCTATTGATTAAATGTTTGAAATAGATGACTGGGGATCACTCTGTTTCTCACACTTCTCCAAGTCTGAAAGCGATCCCAGCCAGGACTGCGAAACCGCATTCCCTACCTTTCTTAGGGGAGCCAGAGCCTCCTGAGGAAGGGAAGGAAAACAGCAGGATTGGAGAGGGAGCCAGAATCTAGCAAAGGTCCCTTGAAGTGCAAGATTGACCCAGGATGGCAGAAGCTACTACACATAACAGGGTATGTCTGGCCAGGTGCCTGCACAGCCACTACGCTGTTGTGGTGTCTCTCTGCCAGGTTTCTGTAAAGTCTTTACACGGCACGAATAAGGGTGAGGATTTAAAGTATATATTTACTGTCAACTTGAAAAAGAAAGTTATACTGACCAAGTCTAATAGCATGTATTTGATATATAACTATTAACATGCCATTCTGGACTCCAGCAAATTCCACCTGAGATAAATATTCAGCATTTTTGTTCATGCACTGGAAGAAGAATTCAAACATTTTGTCCATGACATATGCAAAGTAACTAATAGTTCTGATCTAGTATTAACAGTAAATATAGAACCTTAAACTTCACTGCAGTATATTAATATATATTATTTTAAGTACAGGACTGGAAAGACAACTCTTTTTTCTCTTTAAAAAAAAAAGAAAGCTTTGTTCAGAATGCAATATTTACATAGTCCTTTGACCGACACATTTTTACACAACATATTCTGGCTACGGACACACCGTAGCAAAGGTCTGCAAGAGTCACTTTTACACACAGCTCACTCGTTCACTCACAACATTACAGCTGTTTATGGAGAGCTCTGAAGTCCCTGGTTGCATCTCAAGGCCCTCCTCAGCTTCATCCAGTTCCATGCTATTGAATTCATTGCCGTTTCGATAACTAGTTAAAGTCAGGTCTTTCCCATACAGAGCTGTTGAAGCCACATTCAGACACTGGTTCTGCCGCAGGGCTGATTTCTTACCGGGCTTGTACTGGCAGCGGATGTAATTGGAGAAAGCCCTGCGGTAGGTTTTGTTGAAGAGGGTGTACACCAGGGGATTCACCCCGGAGCACACGTACCCCACCCAGACAAACACGTCAAGCAGCTCGCTCAACAGGTCTTTATCGCAGGCTTCCTTGCAAAGGACGGACATGACATTAGTGATGAAAAACGGGCACCACATGATGAGGAACAAAAAGAAGACGATGCCCAGGACCTTGGAGGCTCTTCGCTCGTTGTTGATGGACTGCATCGTTCCTTTCCGGAAAAGCACTGCCTCCTTATTTACAGGGGAGTTCAAGTGGGACGCCCCCTCATGATTGTGAAGCATTGAAATGTTCTCCGTGTTGTTTTCCTTCTTGAGGCAGTTCACGCTGCTCCTCCTCTGCTTGGGCACCTCTCCACACATGAACACCGTGGCCTGTCTCTGCAGCACCTGGACAGTCAGGCAATACGTGATCACCATGATGATGAGAGGGATGAAGAAAGCCATGAAGGATCCAATGAGGACGAAATTCTCGTCATTAAGGACGCAGGTCCCATTTACAAACACCCGGGAGTCATCCTGCAAACCAATGACCGGAATAGGCATAGATATCCCTAGGAAAATGAAACCAAAAAGGAGACTGTTACTGGGACAGATGGGGCTCCAAAGCGGCAGCAGAGATGATGCAGGTCCTGCATGCATTTAGCCCACTGCCTAAAGCTGTTTGGAAGAGAAGTTACTGCTTCCAGGTGAAAGGGAGAACACTCAACAACACTCCTGGGAGCATAGCTCCAGGGTATGACACCATCCTCCAGGAACAGCGGCAGCTTTGCTGTGCTCCACAGCTGACTCAGTGAATGCAGCCTAACTCCTATTTTTGTAGCATTAGCTGGAATTTGTGGGTGTAGGAAAGGCAGTCATCACTCTGCTGTGTTCCAGCTGACCACTCCATACCTGCCAGTCTGGGGGGTGTTTCAAACCACTGACACAGGGTAGAAAAGAGCAAATTTTAAGGAGAAAAATTTTCAAAATATGAGAGCTATGAAGATTTGAAAGCAAGATTTTTACAGTAATTGAAATAATCCTGACAGTAAAATAGCCACTTTTGCCACGACATCACAGACACATGGAAGCAAAGTTCTGGATCTCAGGACCATTGTAGACAATCACAGTGCAAACACAAAGTGGTCTCTGCAAGACGTCACTCAAATATTTTTCACGTGTACTGAGATCCAAATTCGTCTCTTGATCTGTGAAGCTCAGTCCCACAACAGGACAAACCCAAAACCTTCCAGAAGCAACAACTGAGTATTCTGACTATTTGAAATACCACAACCTGAGTGTACAGGAAAACACGTGGTGGGCCAGATTTAGTTAGAACATCATGGGTTCATCTAGTCCTGTCTCACGTCTTTGGCAAGTACCAGAAGTTTAGGGCCATGGTACAAAATGGCTACAAAATTGGGCCACTGTAGGAATTATGCCTTAGAAAATTCTGAAGTAACAATTTGCATCCAGAACAGAAGGTTTTTAAAATAACCTTTGAGAGATTTATCTTCATGATAAATCTTACGAATCCTTGATCTCATTTCTAACTCCACAATACTCAGTGGCATTCAGTTCCTCAACCTATCTGTTTTTCATCTGAACAAAGCATTTCTTGCTCATCTAAATTTGCTGCCTGATAATTTCCTTTGACTCCCCTGTGTTTATCTACTGTGAGAAACAGTGAATAATCACTATCTGGTCACCTTTTCCACCTTCTTAGTGATTTTATACACCTGTTATCATCTCTCCTGTCTGACATTTCTTTTGGAGTTGAAGAATGCCATTCTATTCACTCTCTCTCCTCATGCCAAACTCATTCTATGCCTTTGATTATCTTTCTTTATTTCTAGTTCCTTTCTGCCTTTTTTAAGAAACAAAAAATCACCTGCACATCTGAGAAGCTAGAGAGCAACAGAATGAGTCCTGTGCTCCC
Source organism: Tichodroma muraria (assembly GCA_013390105.1). Taxonomy (NCBI): domain Eukaryota; kingdom Metazoa; phylum Chordata; class Aves; order Passeriformes; family Sittidae; genus Tichodroma; species Tichodroma muraria. The sequence goes on from WAAG01025521.1 coordinate 8,154, forward strand.
CTCTGGGCACCTGGCTGTCATGGAGCACCACTCCTCAGACACGTCTGTGGCTGGCCATGCCCTCCTTGAGCTCCTCCACCCAAGAAATAACCAACACTCAGGCCACTGTTGTGCCTGAGTTGCTTTTTTGGAGCTCCTGTGAACATCACAGGTCATAAAGCTAATCTTGTGGGACTCTGAATTTCTAAAGAGGAAGAATTACATGCTAAAGAGATTAACTGGGGCATCTTTCCCACTCCAGCTAAATGTTTTTCAGGATTCTGGGGAATTCATCTGCAATTTGTCATTACCAGAAAATTACCATTTGGCAGTAATCAAGTGACGGAATTTCTTCTGAAAATTAATGATTATAAATGCCTTCTGTGACTGTAGCGTGTCTTTTCTTAGCTCAAGTACTAGTTCCAGGATTTGCTCTTCTTTCCCTATACATGCCAATGCTCATCAGCTCACCTCTGGCAATGCAGCTGCCTCCTTTCTGATATGTTTGTTACCTGTTATCTTGCTTGTGCCAATTCCCTGCCACTGCAATAACCTCCACCCCATAAATCCATCATTAAAGACATCATCCTAATGCCTTGGCTCCATCAAACCACAGACATTTGGGAAATGGTGGAAGTTAGACTGAGCACTTTTACACTAAGAAGAAATCTGAATTAGGTCAATGGCATTACACTGGGATTATATTTGCATGTATAACTTTAGTGCCCTCTATAACACCTTCCCTTTGAAATAAAACTCCAAAACAAATGAAAGTTCATTCAGGAGGTAGTCATCATTTAAGCTGGTATTATTGTTTTAGCCAAGGGAAATGAAATGAGGTTTCAGGATGTCTTCACCTATAAACTGACATTTATGTGACACACATAAAGTACATTTGGGAAGAAGAACCTAGTTCTGGGATACGATGGATAAACAAACCAAGAGCACTGATGGCAGCCTAAAACTCTGCATGAGCATGAGACAGCTCAGCATTAATGACAGGGAATGAGGGGGTCTCTGCTGTAATGGAAAAGTGTCTCTCACCTCTCATGTAACAAAGTGAGATTTTAAACTGAGAATGCACAGAAGAAAGAGAGCACTAAGTCTTTATTTGCACTTTCTTCCAGTCTGGGAAAATCCCATCATTAACAGCAGTAGGAAGAAAGATGCCCTCAGATAAGCTGGCAGCAGGCTTTGATTCAGCTGTCAGCTGGATTCAGCACTGCTCAGAGGGGGATACTACCCTCATCTCAAATGCCTTCTTCCACCTCACACCTCCCCTCTGAAACTCGTTCTTTACTATATGATTTACCACCAATCCACTGCACAATTGAGTCTGAAAGGGAAATAATTCTGTGCATACCTTGGGCAACAGGGACTATGACAGTGAGATGTGTGAAAGGTCTCAGGCACCTCAGAGGGGCTTCATTCATGGGGGATTACTGCAAAATTGATGCTGCCACAATCCCAAATGCACTAGTAGCTGCTTGCAGACACAGCTCACAGCCTGGCCCTTGTTTCAGCAGGGGTGCCTTGATCACCCCTAAGCATTCCCAAGGCTCCTGGACATGGATGAACATGGATGCCTGCCTGAGTCGTGCTGTTTGAACAAGTACAGAGAAGGCATTCAGCTCCATTTGACTCAAGCAATTCACAGCACTAACAATGCAGTTTTAACTGTCCATAATTTGAGAACTGAGGTCAGTTGGTCAGAGAATACAAAGCTGCCCACAGCAGTGCAAGGAGGGTGAGTGTCAAACCAGGCAAGAGGCTCTGAAGCTGACTGCTGTCCACAGCCTTTCGTCAGCGCAGCTCTCTGAGCCCCTGTGCAGAGCATTTCCTGAGTTTCTCCCTGACACACTCCTCATGAACAAACATCAGGCTGACTTAGTGAGCTGAAGTCTCCAGCCTCAGAGGCATTTTCCAGTTGTGTCAAATAACCCTCTCTAACTAAGGTGGCAGCAAATTCCCCAAAAGGGGCAGTGCTGCTCCAAAAACTTGCAAGGTTGAAGTGTTGCATATCACAGTGCTCTTCAGAGCAAGCTTGGTCCTCTTGTTCAGAGTCTGAGCAGCACCTGGCACAGCTGGTTTTGCCCCAGCAAGAAGAGAAAACCGGCCACTACCAGTCAGTAAGCCATGAACCAGGTTCCTGCTAAACTCAACGCTGGGAGCTCTGGGCACCCTTCTGCCAGGCAGCAGCTTGAGCAGGACATCCCTTCACACCACAGCAGAGAAGGTGAATGTGATTTTTTTCCTCCTCTAGCCTCCTTTAGCTTCTGTTTGACAGAGCAGCAGGAAGCCACAGAGAGAGGGATCCTCTGGATTACAGATCCAATTACAGGTGTTGTCCTAACTGCTGCCTGTCAGTTTTAAAGATGTTCTTAAGCTAGTAGAAGTGTTCACCAAATGGGGCTGAGATGATACTGTGGACACAGAGTAACAGATGCTCTTCACAGATTCTAAATTAATAAAACAAAACCCAAATGACTACAAATACAGATTGATAAAATATTTACTAGAGAAAAAGTTGGCTTAAAAGTCCAAATTGACATTCACAGATACTTAGACTTAAATGAAAAACAATATAATTTTTGTGTTTAATACCTTGTTTTCTTCAGTGAAAGCCCAGGAGACTAACAGAGATTACAGAGATTACTGAATAGCTCTTTGATGGTTATTTCAATAAAAAAGGGAGTAATTTCCACTTTTTTATGGGAACACATTTTCTCCAAGGCCAGCTACCTAAACTAAAGAAAACAGGGGCTTGCATATGGGTTTACTCTGTCTTTCCATGTGTGGAATTCTCAGGGCCGAATACAAAAGGGGTCACATTTTGCTGCAGCTACATGAGCTTGGGAAGGCCAGGGACCACCTCTCCTGGTTCCAGCACTGAATTCAAAGTCTGCTGTGTCTGTGGGAAGAGCTCTGCTGCTGCAGGTGGCTTTGGACCTCACTGCCACTCTCCTGACATTTACAGACAATTGAAAAGAAAAAAGCAAAAAGAAAGCTGTGTGCCAAACAAGTATGTGGCTGCCACAAATACACCACTGTAAAAACAAGAACACTGCTGAACACATGTTCAAATCCATATCTCTACCCTCATATTTAAACAAACATAAGCAAGAATAAACCTCATATTTAAACTAAAACAAATCTGTTTTGTTTCTTAACTGAAATGTCTCACAAAGTTCCTGCACATTTCTCTAATTCAGACAGTGAGAAGCAAACCCCAACAGCCAGCAGCCTCCTGACTTGCAGTGAGCAAGAAAAGGCACAAAAGGGTTCAGAAACCAAAGCTCTTCTGAGGAAAATCGAAGAATGTTGGCTTCTGAAGTATTCAAAATCACTAAAATTCCATACAGTCCCCATATTTCAGCAGACTAACTGCAGTGCCTTTCATGTACTAATATTGCAACAATGCCCCTTCAGGGCTGGATTAGGTCGAGTTTTATCTGACCATTCCAATAAAACAACTGTGCCAGCCTTGTATTGGTTTAAAGCCAAAGATAAAAGGGGGATGAGCTTTGAAGGATCTCCCTGCCCACAGGAGGCACAACTGCAAACAGAGGAAAACCATTACTGACTGTGCCTGGACGAGCTGCTGACCTTTACTCAAACCTCAGGACAGCATTGAGCAGCCTGAGCCCGGATGGAAAACCAGCAAACAACAGTATAAGACAGAAGAAATGAATTATTTTCCCATCTGCCCTTCTATTTTGCTAAATTACTTCTGTTGGTTTGCCCAGTGCTTCCAACTGGGCATTTGAAGGAGGATGATGGGGCTCCTGCTCACACCACAACTGCTGCCAGGGCTGGGCTTCCCCCAGCAATCCAACAGTGGTGGCTGGGCTGATGCTCAGGAGCAGAAGCCCAGACACAAACATCAGCATGTCCCTTGCTCATGAGAACAGATCTGCTGGGGTGGTCAGTCTAATTTCTGTCAAAAACCTTCACACACTGTCACCATCTGCTGCTGTCCCAGGCGAAAACTTTCACTGACATCTGATGACAAGATCAAACCAATCCAAGCACCCTGAAATTACCTGAAATTCCAAGATAGTTTCCTTGCTACAAATTCTGCTTGCTATCAGCCAATATATTCTTCCTGACCTTGATGACTCTTAGTACTGTGCTAAGGAAATCAATGACCCTTTTGGGAATCATGGAACAAATACTCAATCAAAAAAATGTCTTCAGATAAAATAACTTTGTAGGCAACTCAAACAAGTGTGAAACAGGCAAATGACACCCCAGTGTTTTGCCCTAGGTCATAAAGCAAATATTTCTGTCTCACCCATGACCAGAAGCCAGCTCTACTGCTCCACCAGAGGCAACTTGCAGCCCAGCTTGCAGTGCAAATGCCACCTCTGCACTCTGGTGAGGCAAACATGAGTTACCAGACCACCACCACCACAGCACCTCTGCCTACAGGCAAATCAACTATGACCCCCAAGTTCACAAGAGAAGAATTTTTAGTCAAACATACAGTGTCAGACATTCAGTGTCAAATATAAAAAGGTAAAAAACTTTAAAATACATTAATACAGTATATTTTAAATCTCCCAAATCTGGAGAGATCTTAAGCTCCCTAAGGCTTTACTAGTAAGCAACCATTTTTCTCAGCAATACGTGCTGTTACTATCCTTCTGCCAAGGCAGTGTTTGTAGTCAGGCACCTGTATGTTTTTCCAGGAGATGGAGGGTGCCTGGAATCTTTGCTAAGATTTTGCTTCGCCAGTAATAGTTGTTTAGCACTGCTTCCAAGTGATGAGCCACAGAGCCAGCCTGCTTAGGAGGAAAGGTTTGAGCAAAATCCCAGGAACACATTTTGACCTTCCATGTGCTGTCTTCTTCATCAGCAGTGCTTTTGCCCTTTTTTCCGTGAAACATCCAAAGGGTTGTGTGTTACCGTGAAGCTTGCAAAGGAATTCCTGGGGTTTTGCTCTTATCCCAAAGCATAATCTCCCAGGAGTAACTACAGCCCAGCACGTAACTAAGGGTGTCAGGAGCAAACACATCTCACCAGCACATGAGCCATGGAAATGCCTTGCTGAGAAAGTCCCTGATCCCAGAGACACACTGACGGGCAAAAACGCAAACCAGAACCCTAAATGTGCTCTGAAACTGTGACCTGAGGGAGGCTATGAGAGCTATCCCAGGCCCCCTTTGTCTCCATGCACAACCTGCCCTAAGCACATCCCCCTGCCCCAGGAGACCACAATTCCTTTTGTAACAGCGGTGCTGCTCCAGGCACGTTCCTCAGACTGAGGATTATCACCAGTGAGAGAGGGGAAGGCTTAGCTGGTACCTGGAGAGTCTTGAAGGACATCATTAGAGCAGCTTGCAAGCATGAGGCTGCTCAGCCCCTCTGAGAGAAACAGGGCAGAGACAAAAAGCTGTTAGATGTAAGTTCACTTAGTCTGAGATGATCCTCGCAGCACACATTTATACTTTCCATACTCTTTCATACTTCTATAAATGGACCTCCTGAATAAAACAATGAAGTATTAAATGGGGATTTAAATTTCATTTTTAAACCTGAATGGTTTATCATATACACAAACCTCAGGTACCTACCTGAAATCGAAATGATAATATCATCAGCAAGTCAGAGAAAGAATGAAAATGCTTTCAAACACGCGCACAAAGACACAGACACACACAGTTTGTGGCATCTGCCTACGGCACTGACACACAGAGCAAAATTTAAAGAACGGCCTTATCTCCGTCACTTAATGAACTAAATTGAATTTACACTGCTTCCGAGGATGTAAAACTGTGAGCTGGAAAATTGGTAGCATGTGTAATTTCAGCATTCCATAGCAAATGACCAAGCCTTGAACACTCCAAGAAGCAGAGGAAAATCCCTTCCAGGCACATACTTGTGTCACAAGGAACTTCAGAATTAAAATGTTTCAGTTATTTTCATATCAGAAGCAATATGTGTGTACCTCCACGTCAATGAAGTGCTTTTATTCAGATTTTCAAAGGGATATTTTGCTTATTTTAATATTACCCAGTTAACGCTTTCTCCTGTGAGGCCCAGTGTGCGCCCAGGGTTTGACTGGTTCCTCACCACTGCTGCTGCTGCTGCTGAGCACTGCAAGGGGACCTCCACTCACTGCCAAAGTGGCCCAAGGCCACTTCCTCACAGCAGGGCAGAGGCAGTCTGGGGAGATGGTCAAGTCCCCAAGTTACTGGTGAAAACTTTGAAACTTTGAAAGACCGAAATCTTGAAATAATACCAAGATTCTGCCAGCAGGCTCACACTTAAAATTGATTTTCATTTTCAATTGTGAGGATATTTCTGTTGCCTATGTTTTTATTTCCAGCCTCAGCACAGAGCTATCTATCACAAAACTAATTTTTACAAGCCCAGCCCTTCAGAGCAGCCACTTTTTCTCTAACTGAAGACAAAAGTCTTGCTCAAGTTATGTTTGCTAAAGCACAGGACAACAGTTTGTGATGTGCTTTAATCTGGAACAAAGAGGACTTTGGAAAAGACCTATTCACAAAGAAATTGTCAAGAGACAGGAGGACTCTGCTATGTTCCCCTACTTTAAAACCTTATCATAAGTTTAGGCTTGTGTAACTTGACAAATTTGTAGCTCAATGAGCAAAGAACCTTTTTTATATTTTGCTGTCAGTGTTAACATTTCAGAAAAATGGAATGCAAAAGTTACTGAATTAAGATAAATGACATGCTTTTTCCTTCTTATTTTGAATTCTGATTCAGAAACTGAATTCAGGATTCTTTGCATGGAATTCATTTAAAAGTCTCTTCATCTGAAGCAAGATTTAGGAAATGCAAAGTGACCATCCCGCACTGAAGTGCTGCTTTTAATTTTATACTTAATCACAAACAGAAATGCACAAATTTTTTTGTGATACTTAACACCAAAGTGAGGATGAATTTATTTAACCTATTTCAGCCTCTTGAAATTAGCACAGGATTTCACCAGGTCTTTCCAAGTGACAGGTAAGGCAGTTAAGAGTTGGAAAACAACAACAATACACTTTGAGTGAGCTCTCTTTCGGTTCATGTTTGGTATATACCTGTACCTGCCACATTTCTAAATTAATTTATGAAGTACAAATAGTTATGCTAAAACAAGATAGATACGTACCAAGAGTACTTTTCTTTCTCTATTTAATGCCATCTACTGCAGAAAGCTCGAGTAAAAGGGTAAGCCCTATCACATGCACAGGGGAGGGTGGAAATCCAACAGAATTTCAGTGCCCTGAACTGACTGTCTGGGGAGTATTGATTCTGCCCGTGTCTTCAAAAAATGGGATGCAAGGCCAGCAGCAGCTGCATCAAAGAGAAGAGAACATAAACAAAGCCCAGACATGCTGCACAACCTCCCAGCTGTGATCCTAACGCAGGAGGGCACACAGGTACAGCTGTACCCCGTGTTCCTTCCAGCCTGGGGAGGGAAGTGCTGCCCAGGGCAGTCCCCCAAAGCGCTGTGCACTGCAGATATCCCACAGAGCAACTGATCACAGCTTCTTCCTAAAGATTTTGGGATCCTGGGAAACAGTTGCAACACCCATTGCCTTACGGAGGGCTGACAAACCATGTGCCTTGTGGAAAAGTGCCATTCCATCTCCTTTCCTAGCTATGTCTTTTAAGCTTCATTATTTCACCTGTTTCATACCCTATCATAAATGCAGAGTGGTTAAACATCTCCTGGGGAACTTGGGTAGGGGTGAGGTGTTTGCACTATATGGCAGCACAGAGTCACCTCACCTTTCTGGCTCGGGTACCTTTTTCCTTGGGCTACAGCAGAGGTCACAATGTGCCTACTTTCCATCATCATGAGCCCAATCCTCACCAAATAGCTCCACGAAGAGACAGGCTTTAAAAAGAGAATGTCTTTACACCTGTTTGGTCAGGCACCAGGTTTTCTTACCACTCTGCTGAATCAGTGAACCATGCATGAAAACCTTTTTATTTTATTCCTTGGATCCAGAGTCCAAACCATAGCTTGGTCCTCAAGGCACTAGTGCAGGCAGCCACCTTCAGCACTAGCCAAAATTTCTAAGGATATATCTGCAATGGCTAAGGCAACACAGGCAGAAATTTGCAAGTTAGCTCCAAAAATGGAAGCAGAACAGTTTTATTGCCCAGGTTTTGCAATGTGATTTATACACCTTAGATGGGGGGAGATAGTTGGTGGTGTCTACCAGTTCTCCCTCTGCGTTCCAGTGTAACGAGGAGCACAAACTCTGTGCTGATTCTGAGCTGCTCGTGCAAATCGAGCCCACGTGAACTTGTCCTCATGTGAATGCTAATGTACTGAATTCAGCAGCTTTCTTCCCCACGTCAAATAGAGAGCACAGAGTTTAAAATAATACTAATAATAATTTTAAAAAATCCTAAATTAATTGATTAAACCAAATCCAATTTCACTGTGGATTGCATTACCTAAGGGAAATGTAGCAGGCCTGTGACACATGAAAATTTGTTTCTAATAGATATTCTTATGATATTCATGAGGAGAGTATATTTCCCCTAATTTATCTTTTTTGGTTTTTCCCATAGCCTTTTCCCAAGGCAAGCATCTTCACAATCAGTCCCTGCAGCAGCCAGACATCCAGAATCATATTCCACTTCTGAAGCAGGCAAAAACTCAAGAGAAATTCAAATACCTGGAACATGCTTTTCCTTGCAGTACAGAACTGAAAGCAAAAACCACTTTATAAAATAGAAATTAAATGTTAAATCTCTGTAAGACAGCATTTTAATCAAGCACAAAAGGCAATACAGCAGGTAGAAGTGGTCACACAATTCTGCCCCTGCCTCAAATGTCTCTATTTTAAAGCACATTTAAAGAGTTCTGCAAAAAAAAATTTCTTCACATAATTCTCAGTACTAGAGTCGTCTTGCTATCATTTTGTGTTTTCTTCCCTATTTTACTGCTGCTTTACTTATTGTGCTTCATCAAAGTAATACAAACATGTTTTCTGCTACTCCTACTCCTCAATTTACTAACACTTCAAATTTGCTAGCTCGTTACTAGCAGCAGCCCAGCTGTGGCAGAGAGCAGTACAGGCTATAAAGCCTGAGCAGGAGCAGTAAGCACCTCGCTGGTAGCCTGCCTCCAACTCTGTGCTGCTCCACTTACACCATCACCAGGACTGGAGAGGGGCGACCGCAGCGACCGCAGAGCACCGTGCGCTTTGTGCCGGCCGGGCTCTCCCGACCCAGCTCTGCTAATGCTGCCTCCTGCTCTGTTTACACAGCACTCTTACAGCACCACTTGTCCGTGTTATTGCTGCTATCTGCACATTGACAGGGACGCAGCGGCAGTGCTACAGCATGGAGAGGGGTGGTGCTCTGAAAAATGCTCACTCTGGTCTCCAACCAGCTGCAAGGAAAGGCTTCCGTTTCCAGTCATTCCGCTCAGGCATGCTGGCCAGGTAAAACAACTTGAGTATCCTCTTAAAAAAAAAAAAAAAAATCCTAAATGAAAATTGGAGTAACACTATTATTCATTCAGACACAGTCAAGACCGTGAGCCACGTTGCTTACCTATGGATATGGTCCAAACTGCAGCAATTTTCATAATGGCCTTGGTGCGGGAATTGAAGCGGCTGTGCTCAATGGGATTGCGAATTGCTACGTACCGATCAAGAGAGATGGCACAGAGATGCATAATAGATGCAGTTGAAAAGAGCACATCTAGGGAAATCCATATAGGGCACAACTGTTTAGGCAAAGGCCAAGCATAATCTGAAACATAGAGAGAAAAGAAATGAAAGGAAAAAAAAAGGAAAGGAAGTAATTTGGGAAGCTAGGCCATTATTTCTGAGAAACCAATGAGAAACATTGGGATATTTTAGCTCTGTAACACCAGTAAGAGGCATGAGAAGTGGACAAGAAACTTCTCATGGGACTTCTCTGCAGGCAGTTCCTTGCTCTGGACACTCCATAAACCCATAGCCAATTCGCACACATCTGGTTTCTGTCACGAGTAACTAAAGGGCAGTGCCTGCATGTGACCATTTTAGCACTACTCCCTGTGAAGATTCTTGAGCCTATGCCTTGGAAAATCTGCCATGGGATTCCTGAATTCCCTATAGCTTAGGGTGAGAAAAGGTCGCTCTGCAATCTCCCATGGTGCTCTGCAGCCCTAGGTAAATTTGCCCCAGTTTCAATAGGTCACTGCCCTTTGTACCACGCCTGCGCCCCCAGCCCATTGGCTCCTGACCCTATACTTAACCTGAGACACTGCACTGAATACTGGCCTTTGTCCCTGGAGCCCTTAGGTGTGAGTGTGCAATAAACCTCTCTGGAACTCTATACAGGGGAGCCTTCCCATCTTTCTTTGCTGGCCTGTCTGTGGTGGGTGTGGGTGTGCATTCAGTGACCGTCTGTGTCTGCCCAGGCCACTTTCCTCAGAAGATTTTTCAGAGCAATTGCAGTTGTCACCATCCAGCCCGCACTACAACAGCTCCCCACTCTTAACCTTTCTTCCATATCTTTACAAAATCAAATATTACATTCCTTTATAACTTGCTCATCACATTGTTTTCACGGATTGCAAAGCACTTGGTGGCAGTAACTTCACTCAGATCCTTTTTAGAGCTCCCTTGACATGTCCGTCTCAGTTTCTGTCTGCTGAGGAGAAAGGTAGCAGACAGTTTTTGTGCACAGCCTAACACATAGCTAAATGACACTGCTTCGCCTTTTCTCCCCAGGCAGTGTGCCTTGATATCAAAGGAATACTTGCCTCCTTACAGAGCTGCTGGGATTGAGTGGCTGAAATTCAAAAACTGTTTTGGAGGTAGACAGAGTGGGGTGTTATTCTTTACAGAAACTGTGTTAGCAAACAAAACAGACTCAACAGCCACATCTGACAGCAGCTGGCACGCAGCTCATTTGCGTGCCTGCACTTATTAAACTATTTACTCAGTGCTGAAGTACAGCTTGAGAATAAAAGTGACCCAGAAAGATCCTCAAGGGCCACTGATATTTAAACCAAAGCTCTGAGAAAACTGATCTTTGAATGATACCCCCACATCAGTGTCCAGAATGGATTGTGTGAGATCAATAACACATCCTGCCAAGCTCTGGGCTTCTTATTAAAACAAATCAAGAGTATCTATAGCAGCCAAAAATATAAGAGACTTCATAATAGTTGAATAATGAGATATTCTTGTGTCTTCACTCAGAACATGGATATCTGAAGCAATCTTCAAGTTTACCCCAAGGATCAGAATCATCACTCTGCAGAATCAATGTTATATTAAGAATGGGGCAGCTGCATCCTACTGATCTCAAATGGAAAGGATGAAACATTAGTCTCAGAAATCATAGTTTGAAACAAATTACCCAGCCAAGAGAGACCCAGGATACCTTCATGCAGAAACCTGAGATTAACTGAACCAGAGTAAATTATTATGAACTGTCCCAGAGAAGCCCAGGAACCTTTCACAAAGAGCACAGCGGAACAGGATGGGCACATTAGTTCACTTTACCTGTGGGAAAGCAGCTGAAGTGCTAAGTACTCACCAAACCCACACAACCAGACCTCAGCTCTGGGGAAATAAGCCACTCATTTCAGGGAGTTTGCACCACATCTATTAAATGGACCGTGAGTGGACTGAAATCCACAGCAGCAAGCATTTAAGAGGTCCCTGTCAAAGGGAACTAAGTAAAGCACTTTGTGGCTGGAGCATCTTTACTTTAAAAGGCACCTCTGCTGTACAAATGAATAGAGCTTGATTAAATATGACTCAGCCCCTTTATAACACTACAATCAAATTCTCTGCCTCCTGCTCACCTTCACACTTTGCAATAGCTGAGGACATCATTGCCATCAACCTGCGATTAAGCTCAGAGCTGCAGCTAGGCACACCTTGGATTTGCTGGGTGTTTAACAATGCCTCAGTGAATGCTCTGGGGAAGAACAAGTCAGAAATTCTACAAGTGGTAGCTGTGCCTCCTGTACAGCCCTAGGCTTTCACTGCCAACCCACACTAAAACACTTTCAGCACACTTTATCCCTCCCTACTTCTCCTCTGAGTTGCCAGAGCCAGCTTTGTGCTGCAGGCTGAGATGAGCCGTGAGCACAAAAGCCCTGAGCGTGCCCCGATGGAGGAAGCGGACCCTGGGAGCTCGCACAGTGTGATCGTGACTGTGCAGCAGCCTCTGCAGAGGGAAACAGTGACACTGATGGCTACTCCCCACATCCACTTCCAGGCAGATGGCCAGGAAACCTCCAGTGTCTCCAGAAAAAGACAGCCGGCCTCCAGGCTTCCTGTGCGTGGGAGCCTCTCCAGTCTGATCCATGGTGCTGCAGCGGGTACAGTCTGATGCCTGACATTTGCTAGACCTGGAAGAGGTTTCTACAGCAACCACCTTTTCAGCATTATTTAATGATGAATAGCCTCTCTTGCTTCTTCCTTCAAGCTATCGAAACAGTTCCAGTGACTTATTCCCCCCAGAACAACTTCTGCTGCTGAAGTGAACCAGCACGGCATCCCAACCAAAAACCTATCAGCAGCAGAAGCGTGTGACGAGAGGAGACATCACCTGCTGTCAGCCCCGCCACCGCAGGAACCACAGACGCCAACAGATCCAAGCCATGCTGCCCAGAACTACTGCCCAGGCAAACTGCCAGCATGCTTTTGAAGATAAAAGTGACATGAGAGTTCTCCTAATGCCAAATCCTGTTAGTTTTTCCTGTCCCAGGGCACTCCGTTACGCTTCTAGCTGAACAGCCAGTCGTACAAGTCGACATTTTACTTTCTCAGGAAGTTTCCTAAAATGATCTGCAATAACAAAATGTCACTCTGGGAATTTGTAGAATGGCAGCTTGTAACACATCACTGTAGCTCGATAGGAAGGGCATAATATATATTCTACCTCAAAATGTAATTATTTTTAAGTAAGCATGGTGTGTGCCTTTGAAAAACACCTACACAGCCTACAAAGCCAGTAATTTGTAAAAAAAGAAAAACAGCTTTATTCTAATTCTGTTTTGAATAAATGTACAAAACATAGGAAATGTGCCCTGTGACTGTGCCAAGATGCAAACAAGGATTAAAAAAAATCTGTTAATGATGTTATACCTTTAAAACAATTTTATCCTCAGAAACACTCTAATTACAGAGGGTAACATTTCTCTAATTTGTTCTTTTTTTCCTCTTATTTCATTTACAAAGAATAGCAATTATCCTATATTTAGAAGAGCAGATGACTGAGTGAAATGAATTCTTGGACCCCAGCACCTCTAAGATGTAGTAATTGCATTTCCAATGGAAAACATTCATCTCAGTCCAAATTCAGACTCCAAGAATGAAACAGCGCTAAACACCTGCACAAGCAAAAATACAAATTCTTTGTAAGAAACACTGATTTTTGTACTTTCAATTAAGCTGAGCCCTTAAAATCATATATTTAATGCATGGCAGGTAGATCAGATAGGAGAGTGCCTAAGGGAATTAGATGAATGCAGCAGATCAGAACAAAAGTTGGTATTTCTTTACCCAGCATGTAATCAAACCACAGATTTTTTTTGCCTCCAGCAATTTTGTGGGTGGTAGAAGTTCACACTGGCCAAATTCACAGGGAAAAGTGTATAGAAGACTATTGCAGTGATATTACTTTGAAATCAGTGTAAGCTTCTGGCTCTGGTCAGAATAAAACCAGCAAGTAAAAAAATCCTTGCAGGAAGGAAACTTCTGCAGAATATTGCTTCTGCCTCTAGGACTGTCGTGACATCTGTGGTAGATGTGGTTCCTCACAGGACAAATGGGCCAAACACTCATATTGAACCAGGAGCCATGGTCCTCAGGTGGGATTTCATCTCCTGCCCCAGGATGAAAAAGCAAACCACAGTTCCTGTGTGTCACTGAACAGCTGAGATGAGCACAAATTGTTGGCAGAAAAATAAAGTGACCGGAAAGCATTTTGGCAAAGTCGCAGACCATCTCTGTGTGTAGTTAATTTGCTGTCAGATAAGAGCTCCTTCTTTTTTGTGTTTTCCATCAAGAAAGATGGCAGCTATGAAGAAACTAAGTCACTTTTGTCAGAGGTTTTATGCATATGGGTAAAAAATGTTGCTTAGCACTGCTATGAGCATTGTACTGTTCAGTGCACGAGAGCCAGAATTACCAGCTACTGTAGAAGGAGGCGACTGAATAATCCAAACCACAGCAAATGGAAGCAAAATTAATTGTGTCAAATGGTAAAACAGAATTACTGCAGATTGTAGAATGCTTGTAAGGGAAAAAAAACCTGTTTCTTGTACATATTCAGTACTTCTACAATGCAATCTGCTCCAGGATACCTCCTGGGAAAATCTAGTATAATACCTAGGACAAATCCAGAATAACAGCAACAAAATACCTGCCTACACAAAAATAAAGTGAAGAATTATGTAAAATTCATCTCTGTATCTTCAAGAGTTTTTCATGAGAAACTCACAGCAATCTGCATCAATCATTTCTTTTCCAGCCACGAACGGGAATTTGGAAAAGGTTTCAGCACATATTTGTTGTGTTTAGCCAGTGCTAAACACAGTTGTTTCTGTTGGGATGAACAAAAGGATAAAAACCATCCTTCAAAATTACACAGGAAGAAAAAAGGTATATTTTGTCTCATTATGACATTTGTCATATATATGTGCACACTATATATATTTTTTTATATAAAAGAAACAGAGCTAACAGGTGCAAAATAGGTAATAAAGATTCTTATGTGCTCAAAAGTCTCTTTTAACACTGTTCAATGGGTTGGCTAAAAACTAAAATACATGCAATATTTTTCATTTTAGGCTTCTGATATTTACTGTATTTACAATTTACTTTTAACTGCTTTAATGAATTGGGTGAAAAAAGGTAGGAGTTTGAATAAATACCAGTACAAAGCACAATTTCCCAGCATTAAAATGCAGTTAAGACGGCAACACCTGTGCTTGAGGCACCTTTTGATCATGCTGTAGCTGCCACAGATCTGTTTCAGGCCATATACTGACCCACTGCTCTGTGTAGTGCTCTAACTCTTGGAAAGGTCAGCAGGAGAAAGAAAAAAAAAAAGACACAGGAGATGCCTCAGGTAACTCCCTGGGAATTCCAAGATGAGCAGAGTGCCCTATGCAATGGCAGCGCTCGCTTGGGTTCCCTTGCTGTCACCGAGAGCAGCAGCAGACAACGCAAACAGCAACCCAGAAAATACCCCAAACCTGACACTTTCTGGTGGGTTTTGCTGCTTTTGAAGATTCTTTCATATTCCAGGGAAACCCACTGTTGTGCTTTGTAGAATAAAGCCTACACTTTCCCACTGCTTTTTACCCCCACTGCACCATTGATGCAACTGAAGAATTTTGTACAAACCAGACTTTCCAGTGTTCACTTTAAAGTTTCATAGCTGCCACAGGCTTGACAAAAATAGAAAGCAATTACATACCGTTTTAACATTATTGCATTGCATTATTCCCAAGGGAACGAAAGAATTTAAATGATTCTCTTCTCTCTTTCTTATCTAGGAAGCAAAGCATTTCTGAGTCTGAAATACCACATCAGGAAGTGTAAAGCTACGTTATCTCTTTTCTGCTAGTTTGTTTTCCTCAGATTTACATAGACAAATGCCTCAGAGACGTCCATATCACTCTGAGAGTCACACACCCGAGGGTGCTGAAAATCTCCATCGTGCCCAAGAAGTACAGAACGTCTTGCTTGATCCCCCACAGTCATCAGTGCTTACCAGCATGTCCACAGAGAGGCTCAGGGACCTGCAGCTTCCTGGCCAAAGAAACAGCTGATCTCAAGCGCAACACTGCCAATCCTTCTGATTTTATCATCAATAGAGTGGAATTTAATGTTTTTCCAATATATTGAACTGCTGGGCACCAAGTTACATGAGAAATTATGTCTGCCTTTAAGTTCCTAGTCTGCATTTTTCTAAAAGGAATAAAAGGCTGTCCTGAGGCTATCTGGATCCCTTAAACAGCACATGTTCTAGCACAGCCAAGCACAGGGACATAATATACACACACAGAATGATGGTGACTTTTAGGAGAAGGACTGTGCTGCAAGTCCAAAAAGGCTTGAGTGTCCCAACAGGTGTTGAGCAGAGGATAGGCTCTCAGGTGATGTGATGGCTGAGGGAATGGAGACCACCAATCAAGAAAAGCAGGTGGCCCTGTGTCCAGGCACAGCATTGGAGTGATCACTGCTGGCATCCTACACTTGATTTAACATCTGTGAGTAGAAGAGGCTGCTTTGCCACAGTGTGACACCACACTAAAGATTTATTTGGGTCTGTGCCACTGATCACACCCAGCAGGGCTGTGACACCATTCCTGAGCTTCGGTTTTCCTCTGAGCTATTTGTTTTTCAACTGCTGGAGCTGTCAGCAGGGCACATGGCCCTGGGGCAGGGAGCAGCAGGAAACGGGCAGGGAGCAGTGTGGTCTCCTTTGGAAACCCCCACCACTGAGGGAAACTCCAGAGGAGCTGAACGTGCCTCCGAAGATATTTTGCTTCTTGTCTCACAAGTTACAGTGATTAATCGATGTGACTGTATTTCATTGCAAATTAAACAATTGCACTCACTATGCCGCTATAACGAACTGTTAGACTGTATTGCAATGACTTGCAGTCTTGACAGGACGTGTAAGAAAGAAGGAAAATTAAAGCTAGAACAGATATAATTATCTGAGCTAGGGAAAGGTTGCTTGAATACCATTTAAGTAATATTTTAAATGTAAGGAGCCAGCTTTCCATACACTATACTCGAAACAACCCTGTTAATAAAATGGGATGTTTGCTAAGAAGCAAATCTAGTGAATGTTGTTTCCATCCCAATGTCAGCATCTCTCCTCTTATGGAAATATAATAGTATTCTGGTGTGATTTTTCATTCCATAAATTCATGTGTTATATTGATTTTTTCATTTATTGGCAGAGACTAAAATTATGTTTGAAGCCAGAGGAAAAATTTCTAAGCTCAATGCTGTTCTCTGCTGGCAGTTTAAGCATCTGTAGTTGCATCTGGAATTTTTGCATTGAGTGATACGGACAGTTAACGGAGAAATGGTACAATTAATTGAATTGTTTCAGTAAGTTCATATAAAGGGTTCCTTCCAGCATTTTAACTCCAAGAGAGCTATGATCTCTTCACGCACTTCTGAGCTACATGTTCTTCATAATAATTTATCTAAATGAAACCACTGTCTAATAAAATATTCATAGCAGTAAACATTTTCTGTTTACTGATGTTCTGTATGTCAGCACAGCATCAGGACAGCATCCGTGCCTTCAGCTTCCTTCAGGCAGGTCATGAACCAGCCTTCACCTGTTATTTAAACAACTAATAAAGCAACAGTTGAATGAGCACCACACTGGAAAGTAAGCCCACCAGCAAACACGGACCTCACACGAATACCTTCTAAACATGAGGATATAAACTTTTTCAAATAATCTGTCTCATAACAAAGTGCACGAACGTCAGTTCCTGGCGGTTTTTCCCCAGTTTTGATGAAATTGAGAAAGATCCATTATCACAAGTAATAGCTGCCAAAGCCTACAGATCATTTGAGGAAACTAAAATTCAGAACTTCAAATGAGGTGGCATTACTCAATTACAGCTGACTGCTGAGGAGTTACCTTACCAGCAACAAAGAAGCCATCTGCTTGAACTCAGAATTCCTAATACGAAATCAAGTTTAGACTCTGCCTCGATCCTAGGACTGGCTCTAGGACTAGTGAGAGGACACAAAACCATGAAGAGGATTTTCTTTTTGAGGATTTTTTTTAAGTATTTGGCTTTATTTCAGCATAACTCAGTGGCAATTCAGATGTCTGTGCTACGCTGACAGCTGCCTGGGAGCCTACATGGGATTAATCCTCTTTCTCAGCTCAGGCTCCCTCCTGACAATGCAGCTGGACAAATTGGCCTTCAAATCATGATAAAATACTTGATATCGGTAAGAGATAAAATATTCTTTGGGTATAAAGGGTTCCTTATTCAGAGAACACAGATCTGTCATTTTTAACTAGCCAACATTTTTGCTAAATCTTCCAGGATGATGAAAAATTCGATAAGAATTTGCATACTCACTGTAAACCATGTTCTGCAAACCAGCAGTGCTGGCTTTGAGCATACAGATGCAGATGTTTGGTCTGCTATACCTGACATGTCCACTCAGTATTTTTTCCCCATGTCTTGAGATATAGAGCATGGTGTTTGAAGAGCGTCTTAGATTTAGCCTCCCTCTTGCTGCAGGCTGCTTGATGTGCCCAGGGTGTGATCCTCATTTTGGCCCCCATTCAGTGCAGCCTGGCACCTGCAACCAGTCCTGTGCCAAAGCAGAGTGTAACCTACAGTAAAGAGTTTTGGGGAATTTCGGGGTATTAAAGGAGTTCAGTGAATCATTTTTCCCATTAAGGACAGTGGATTAATGCTCTGGCTGCACTTCATGCCAGTGTGAGGCACAGTTTGTTGTCTGGTGAGGTCAAAAGCCAGTACAAGCAGCTGGTAAGACTGATACTGGCAAGAAACCGCTTCAACCAAAGGAAAAAAGCCATATTTTGGTCAAGCTTAAAGAAAATAATTTTCATTCTTGATATTTGTCAGGATTTGCAAAACACACTCCACGTTTAGCTTCCTCCAAGACAATGGGCATCTCTGATTCTATGGGATTATACAGGTAGGAATGCCAGTGTGAGAGTGCTCCACAGCAGCCTCTGCCAAAAGCAATTATTTGGGGGTTGCTAAGAAGCCTAGAAATTCTGGTCCTCATCCTTAGGGCCATCTACTGTTCTGCTGTCACTGCATACCTTAGGTGCACACATCCTGTTTGCAAAGCATTTCTGCCCCTGTGCCCAGACCTCTCCTGACCAAGAACAGACACACTTTTCATTAATGCAGAAACATCAGGCTGGAGTTCAGCACACTGGAAACAGCACCTTCAGGGGCTCTCCCAAGGGAATGATTTGCTAATGAACACTGTAACATGTGCAGCAATCCCAAGGAAGTTGTGTGAGCAAGTGAGCAAGTGTCACTTCTCTGGGAGTTTCTTGATCACCGTGTACCAATTCAGCATAGAAATCTGTGCATGTGCAACCTGCCCCAATTAAAAGGCAGCACAATGAAGGATCAGAGTCATTCCCTGAAACAGGAGTGGAGGACAATTCATCCTGTATGTAAACAAGAGACAGACATTAATTAAAGAACTCTAACAGCAATCTAGAAAATCCATGTATTGCTAATCAGTTCTACACTCTATAAGAATAATCTGAACCATGCAAGTATGCAAAATATGCCCAGTTTGCACCCAGAATTGCACAGTTATCCACTAGGATTCTTGATGTGTGGTGTGACCCGACAAAAGCTCAGGGAATTTTGCTGATAACTGTCTTTTAACTGAAGAATAAGATGTAGAAATGAGAAGAAGCAAACAGGTGCTGCTAAAATAGACCAAGTTATTTAACTACTTGATCTCTTCTCAAATCCTGAACAATACTTGAAAAATATTATTTCAGTAGTCTTTATCTTCCCGCACAATATTTCAAAGTCTGAAGTTAATGTCAGTTACCTAGCAGTCCTTCTCCACTTCTTCCCCGTTTTCCCATAATTCTTAGATGTTTCTTTATTTTGCCACACCATGGAAACCCTGGAGGCTTTTTTCACAGGCCTGGAAAATAATTTTCCACAAGAACGTTAGGTCTGAAAGCTTTATTGTCTACTAAGCCAGCCAGGGAGCTCATTTCTCTCAGCAACACAGGAGGCTTTCCTAGACAGCCCAGACACCCACAGGACGTGGGTGTGTGAGCAAAGAGCCCCTGCTGCAACCCACCCACTTCTGTGGTAGCAAAAATGTACCAACATTAAAGGCTCGTGTTTAATCCAACACCTTGGTGGGGAGTGTGGACGGAATCACGGTCTGGGGATGTCTCTGCATCAAGCCTTGGAGGGAAGAAGGCCTGCAGCCTTCACCTTGGCACGTTGCAGTACTTTGTGCCTGTCAAGGCCAGCAGGATAGCTCCGTCTTCAGCCCAGGAGCAGCCAGTGCTAGAGACGAGGGAGGGCTCAGCTGCTGGCCCTCCTGTGGGGTTTTCCACTCAGACTAGCTGGGAATCAACCTCCCACCTGGATATGATGCTCAGAGAAGGCTGGCTTGTCCCAAGCCCCCTTGCTGTGAACAGGGCAGCTCAGCCTGTCACAAGCATCCAAAGCAACCCTGGGAAAGCAGGAGTCTGGGAAGGCTGTCTGTGAATGAAGCTGCAGTGTCTATCTTGACTAGAACAGGGCTCCTGCAACCCTGCTCACCCCATGCCCTCCCAGAGGAGCTGTTCTACTCCAACCAGACGAATGAAACATGATTTTAAATCATCCCTTTACTCCAAGCAACAGATTTGTCATTTAATGTCACCAACATTTAATCCAACTCATAAAACCACATAATATGATGTTAAGGATTTCCATTATTGTAAGCATTTTGTGCACAACCAGTTATTAATTAAAACTGCTCCCTTCTCTGAGTCCATTATAAAAGACTTGAAGCTGGAATGTAATTAAACCTGAGGTTATGGTGTTTTCCTACTGCAGTGCTTACAGCCTATAAAATGCCCAATTGTTGTCAAACCATTGGATGAGGACACATAAGAGTCAAGTCAGCATGGCTTTTCTTACAGATCCAAAGGTTTAGAAACACTTCATACTAAGCTAACATGTGTACCTCCATCCTCACATCCTGAAATACAGGTGACATTCCTCAGCCAAAAAATAAGCAAACAAGCAGCAACAAAAGGAAGCAGTCCTTCCTTTCTGTCTCTCTCTGACAAATGATGCAAATACCAAGTTTTGAATCCTGAGGTCTGTGTTGAAAACTGCGGTTCAGGAGAAGTGATCCCATTTCCCATAACAATGTTTTGGCATGTGGACCTAATTCCTGGTGGGTAACATCAGAGAAAGTGAAACTTAGCATGGGACCACCCTCTGGATACAGTTGTACTCCTGTGAGTTGTGTAGGAATTGTAGGCCTATTGTAAGTTCCATTAACATGAAGTAGAAGTTTAATTTAACATGGATAAATGAAGCGTGGGCGTACTGATATATTAGAAAGAATACTATTACCCAGAAAATTATAGTGGTCTCATGAGGTGGTAAAGGAAACTAAAGAAATTATATTTAGTTAAGTTATACCACTGGGGTTTTTGATAGGCTTGTTTTTGCTTTGTAATCAAGTGCAACATTATTTTATTATCATGGTTATACTATCATTACAGTGTAGTTTTGCACTTGATTACAAATCAAACCCAGTGATAACTACAATAATAAAATAATGTGCGAACATAATAATCTAGCAAAACATGATAAAATAGGTGCTGTTCATCAGGCACAGCATCACCAGCCAGTCAAGGGAGGGGACTGTCCCACTCTGCTCTCACTGGGGTGGTCTCACCTTTAGTGCTGGGGACAGGTTTGGATGCCACAAGAAGAGGAGACTGAGGACAGACCTCACTGAGGTCTGCAGCTTCCTCATGAGGGGAGGAGGAGGGCAGACACTGATCTCTTCCCTAGTGACCAGTGACAGGACCAAGGAAACGGCCTGAAGCCAAGTCAGGATAAGGTTGAGTATTAGGAAAAAAACTCTTTGCCCAGAGGGTGGTTGGGCCCTGGAAGAGGCTGCCCAGGGAAGTAAACACAGCCCCAAGCCCCAGAGAGCTCAAGAAGCATTTGGACAATGCTCTCAGGCACGTGGTGGGATTTTTGGGGTTCCCCGTGCAAGGCCAGGAGTTGGACTCAATCACCCTTGAGGGTCCTTTCCAACTCACAGGATATTCTATGATTCTAAAATTCTAATTGTTGTCTAAAATTACACAAACATGAATAATATGAGTGCTGTAGTATAATTAGCTACTCTCAAGGTACAAGAGGCACCTATCCCAATATGGACTAGAAAATCTTGGAAAAATCATTGTGGAAAGGAGATAAAATAAGGTTTAAAAGGTATATTTAAAGGGCTTCATCTTGAAAGTTGTTTTTCCTGTATGGGTGCTTGTCAACATCAGCTTGCTGTGTTCCATCAATCAATTAACCTTGTTCTGCTGCAGTGCATCTTGGATGGACATAGCCAGCTAGATTTGAAAAAGAAAGTAGACTCACTGCTCTTGGCTTCTCCTGTGCCAAAATGCAATCTCCCTTTCTGTTAATTTCAAATTGACTGATCAGAAGAAATCAACAAAACTCCAACAGGCAAATTCAAAATTTTACCCACATTTACAAATACAAAATTAAATAGTGGAGCAAGAAGTATTTCCCATTCGGAACAAATGCACAGACAGAAGGGCAGAGCTCTGCTGCCTCCCAGAACCAGCCATCAATATTCATGGGTGTCAGACACACTTTTACAGTCTCCTGCATCCCAGTGGGTGCCAAATAGGTACAGTAAAAGCCTGTCACACAATTTCCATATCTCAGCAACACCAAGACCTTTCCATACAGCTGCTGCCTCTGATTGAGGATGGAAATAGACATTTATAAAAGCAAGCAAAACACCCAAATCTTACCAAAAATAAACACATTGCAAAACAAATTATACATCAGAAGATGGAGAGGTATTGGTCAGAATAACAAATGGTCTGCCCTGATAACTCCAGCACAGCTGGAGAACTGAGGCTCCCACCAGTATGTCAACAAGAATGGAAATCAAACCACCAAAAAAACAACCATGAATCAACAGAGCCTTATCAACCATCCTTTCTTGCCCATCAAACCCCACACCTAAGAGCTGATGAAGAAACACTTCATGTTTGTATATTACTCATTGAACTTTCTAGTCCTGAACCCTTTTCATCAGGAAGCAAGACAGCATCTTGGAAGAGAGATTCACTCACTGAATCCACTGCTGTCACTGTGCTTATCAGACTGCCTGCAGGAGTAGTAAACTTTCCAACAAGAAAACTTGTTACAACCAGAAAACATAGGGACTGGGAAAATGGAATATATATTTGAAACTAATGCATGAAACCCAAATTTTTATGCAGCACATATTTTAGTCACAGCCTAGGCTCCATGACAGGTTTATACACAAATTCCCCTCATGCCATTAGCATCTTTAATGACAATTTTGGCAGAATAGCCAGGAAGGATCCGTTTAGTTCCTCTTGTAAATTGTCCATTCAGGAAAAGATTGGATTTTGTCAGTGAGGCCATGTGCAAAATAATGCAAGGCAGAGCAATTGGCATGTGGCCCCTCTTCCATCTATGTAATTTTCATTTAATTTCCATGCAAGCAGATGAATCACATAGAGCCTGTTTCCCAGCATGTGCTGATAAAACACGAAGCAGGAACTTACTGCTACTCTTACTGTTAGGTCTCAGGGAAATGAACTAACTTATGAGGGTATTTTAATGAATAATAGACAACTCTAGAACCAGAATTTCAAGGAATATGTCATGTGAATTGGTTAGAGACAGTAAAATAATAATTTTCTGAGTAGAGTTTAATGATATCAATTCAACTGACGGATGGGAAAGGAAGTAGAATGAGAAAGTTGAGTTAATTCTGAGTTAATCGACCCAATCCTGGAAACATGCATAATTTGAAGTAATGTATTACACTGGGATATTTGTCTTATAACATATTCAAGGGAGTGGTAGAGATTTCACCTCACTTCTCTGTATTTCCTTGTATATTGTGCAAAACAGCTGCCTATAGACATATTGGCCTGCCCAATGGCAGTGATTTTCCCCATATTTTTGGACACAAAGGCTGAGATGGCCCACTACATCCATCTCTTCTAAAAATTCAGGAGTTTATTGATCAGGTCTTGGCATTTCACCAGCATTCAGGTTGAGCCCTTAAGGTAAGAAATTATGATATTATTGTATTGATCACATAAAGTTACTACACACTAAAAAGAAATTCTACTTCTTTTCACACAGTTCTTCCCATAATATAATTCAGTAAAAACACCAAATATGTTAGGATGTACACAAATACACCAGACAGCAAAATGCAGATGAGGCACCCATCTACATCAAGCATCAAACTTCCTGAGAGGTGAAACAGCCTCAGGTTGTGCCATGGGAGGTTTAGATTGGCTATTATAAAAATATTCATCGCTGAAAGGGTGGTCAAGCATTGCAAAAAGCATTTTGCATTGCAAAAAAAACTCACAGGGAAACGATGGAGTCACTGTCCCTGTCAGAGTTCAGAAGTTATGAGGATGTGGTGCTCAGGGACATGGTTTGGTGGTGCCCCTGGTAGTGTCAGGTTTATGGTTTGATTCGGTGATCCCAGAGGTCTTTCCCAACCTGAGTGATTGTATGGACACAGAACACAGGTTGAACAAGGATGAAAGAGCTTTTCAATGTTAAGTCCAGACAGAGAACAGAAACACAGATGACCAACCTTGGCGTTCTGGGTTTTCCCTCAAGTTCTCTGCTATCTACAGCTGCAGCCAGGAAAATTAAACCATTTTTTAATTTTTACAGCAGATTGTGATAGGACCATTCCTGGAAATTGTGTCTGCTCCTTGGCAAGTATGGAGAAACACATTCGACTGACTGTTTCTTCAACCCAATTTCACTCTGCTGAGGTTAGCAAGAGAGAGCAAGTTCTCAGCATGAGATAATACATCCCAGATATTTGGTGCATGGAAGTTTTGCTAGATTTAGCTGCAGTCACCTTCTAGGAAAGAAAACAAGGAGTTTGTGGGTAAGAGAAGTAAAAGCAATACCTGGTATGGGGTGCTCAGGATGAACAGAGTGGCTGAAGCCATTGAGATGCACTCTGTCACAGCTCACCCATGATCACAGCTGTGTCTTAAAATCTGGGTGACAAATATGATGCTTCTAAGTGGAGAATATTTTATTTCTCACTTCACTAATGCTAGGGTAAAGACTAAGAGGAGCTTCTGCTCTTTCAGGTGCAGGCTGCTCCCTTGCTCACTGGGCTGCTGGGACACCAGGCTCTGTGGTGTGGCTGGGGAGGCAGTGAACATTTTAACTGGGTCTTTCTCCAGATGAGGAACAGACAGGTAAATCTGCCTGTACAACGACACACAGTAAAACTAACTCAATCTTGGCAAAATGTTTGCAACTCTCGTTAAATCCTTTCTCTTGATTTTAAAATTTTAACAATGGGGATGAAACACACCCAAGGAGG
Organism: Tichodroma muraria; assembly: GCA_013390105.1. Taxonomy (NCBI): domain Eukaryota; kingdom Metazoa; phylum Chordata; class Aves; order Passeriformes; family Sittidae; genus Tichodroma; species Tichodroma muraria. The sequence continues at coordinate 33,260 of WAAG01025521.1, forward strand.
ACTCTGGGTGTGTCTCACATGGCTCCAGTGCTGGAGCTGGTGCCGTTCTTCCTTTCAGATGAGGCTAAATCTGTCTGTGGGGAACACATAACCTGTCTTCATTTCTTTTGGTATCTCCATGATCTGCCTGGTGCCTTTATGAAGCACCAAATTTGCTGCTGAAACAGTTTATCGTCATAGGGTCTTTCATTTTATACATAACAATTCTGGTTTTCTCATTATCTTGTATCAATTTCTGGTTTGCTGCAAAACATGTGAGTTTATATTTCTTTTCAACTAAACTCATAAAAGTTAATTACAATGAGGCAATGCACTTACAAAACTACTACTGGATCTAACAGGCTATTGTCATAAAAAGTAAATAAAGATTCATGCATTTTAAAGCACATTTAGCTTCACTGATCTAGAAGCAAATTGGGCATGAGAAGATTGTACTGATGGCATTAAAACTGCTGCTGTATTTAAATTGACATCAGTAAAACAGAGATCTATAAAAACAGAAATGTAACTATATGCACTACAGAATTTGGGGGAATTAAACTCCTGTGAAATTTAAAACCTGTTGCATCTTCCAAAAATTTTGAGCAAAAGGATGAAATAAAAACTGTAATTGGATCTAAAACTTTATTTGCATTAAATAAAAACATTTTAATGAGTGCCATTCAAAATTATTCTTATGAGTCATTCTTGCACATAAAAGATTTATTTTGGTTGGGCAATTCTCAATTTCACCAAGCGATCAAGACATACCCATCCAATTTGATATCTAAAATATGAAAAATAGCTCCCTGACTGGATGCAACATACAAGCTGTGGGTAAACTAGAAAAATACCAGGCCATATGTTCAGCTAGTATAATAGGATTTACTCCACTGAAGTAATCTAAAGTATTTTAACAATTCCCTTCACCTCTCAGGAACAGGCAGGCAAAAAGTGGGCTCTGCCAGTTTCTTCTCCACATTTGTAGAGGTAGCGTCCAAGGAAACATCCTGAGATGCCTGGGTGATAGTTTATGTGGCTTGTGCTTACCTAGAACTGCTTCCATGGTGTGTTTTGGGGCACACCACACCTCCAGTTGAGCTGTGGAGCTGGAAGTGCTGAAAAAATCTTGCCCTCACTTACCAAGAGCACATGGAGGCTTTGTTACCTAACTTGTTCTGCAGCCTGCTCTCATTGCCACCTAGCTTCTGGCTTTGTTTCAGACCCCAGCCTTACACAGTGTAGAGATGATGGGCCCAGCTGCCCCCATGATGACTTCTTGCGCCCTGGTAGAGCTGCAAGAGAGGAAATTCTGGAACAGGTTCCACTGGATAAATCTGAAAAGGGAAAGCAGCCCAGTTTATCAGCTACGAAGGAAAGTTTCAAAGTGCATTTGCCTCTTAGAAAGTACAAAGGTGAATGAAGGCTCTGTTTTTTCACACTGCAGTGTTAGGATTTTCTATTTAAAAACTGCTTCTTGCAAGAAAGTTAAGGGGTTTGATTTCATAATAAGTTGCTCAGAGATTTACCCTGGCTTTCTGTTGCTACACACTGAAACACACATATTTTGTCCTCAACATCCCAAAAGAAGGCAAGAGGCTCTGGAATGAAAGAGGCTCTGGAAAATGGAAGATATGACTGCAGGAGCTCAGCGTCTTAATGATATTTGGTAGCAAACAACAGGACACAAGAAGTCAGAAAGTTGTTTTCAATCCTGCATTCTGTAGTTTCAGGAAACTCCCCTGATGATCTTTGTGATTTCACTTTCTTATTTGAATTATGTAGCTCTGCACAATACTTTTCTAAGGTGAGTTTGCTTCCTTTATCTTTTAAATATTTTGGGGTTTTAATCAAAAGCAATGAAATGAACAAAAAACCCTCAACAGTGTCAGCCAGCCTAGAGGAGAGGAGAGTTCACCACTTTTGCAGCAGGAAAAGCAAAACACAAGTGCCTTAGGAGAACCAGCCCCACCAAGCCAACACAGAGGCAACCACAAGAAGCTTCTCATGACCAGCCATGTTAAGCAAATGGATGCCCACAGAAACACACTTTAGAATAAGACCCTGCTCAGACCAGGAGCACTTTTCAGCACTGAGCTGAATGTTCCACACTGAGCAACTCTGGGTCACCTCACCTGGGCAAATGCCAGCTCATTTCTCTTACCTGTATGTTCCATAAAGCTCTAACAGGAGACTGGCTCGTGCTTTGGATGATGGTGTTGAAACCTAATGAAAGGCAATGGCATGAGAGGAGCTGCATTGCAGTGGCAGAAGAGATTTCCTCAGACTCAGAGGAGAGCAGCAAAACATCTCAGATCCTTCTAGCTGAAGGATGCTGCTGCAGTCATGCCAAGAGCTGCAGTCATGACCAGGCAGGAAGAGAGTAAAGAGGCTGGAGGAGAGAGAAAATTGCTCTGGCAGAAGTTCTAGCCTCTCTGCATGTCCTGTCAATGTTCCCATTGACTTGAATTTTGTCAGAATCTCCCCTCATGGATTTTGTAGGAAGCCATTCCCCATGTCCCCTATGCTTACAGTTATTTAGCTGTAGCATGCTGCCACTGAGCAAAACGGAGGGGCAATCCATCTAGAAAATAAAATCTAAAGTGTTCTGTAGCATTCCTGGTTTGCATTTTTCCATATTTAGGGGGAAAAAAAGGAAAGTACTGGAGGTGTCACTTTAAATCTCAGAAATAAGGTCTCATGCCTCCATGCAGGTTAGAATAACTGGTTTTGTTCAGGTCTTTCTGCAAGAACCTCTATCTGTAAAAAAACCTGTCAGACCCCTGGGGCAAACACTGAGCCTCTGCAGTATCCCTTGGCAAGCTGCGAAAATCTGGGCTACAAGGACATTTTCCTGGAAAAGGCCAGGATTAGCTCCCAGTCTGGCAGTGCTGCTGCGTGCCAAGGCTGTGGCTTGCACACACCTGACCTGCCCAGTGCCAGGCTGGGATGCTGGCACAGACCCCTCATTCCCTGATGGGCACCCTGCTCTGGAGGGCACACCCAGGAGCTTTGGGATCCTCTGCACCTCTCTGGAGGGGTGCTATTTATCTAAATCTAACACAATCTGACTCAAAGGGTGTGCAATCCATAAATTTTATTGCAGCCAACAGAGAGCAGCCATACAACCTTCTCCAGGACCAGCCCTCAGGATGGAAGCTCCCAGAAACAGAGGCTGCTGGAAGTGTTTGTGCTGTGCTCATCTGTGCTGGACTGAGCAGCCTGAGCTCCATGGGCAGCACCCTCAGCCCTGGCAGAGCACAGGCTAAAAGCCCCATTAATCCACAGCAAGCAAAGGAGCTGCCTGCTTAACAGCAAGGGGTTTGGAGGAGCAAAAAAACATGTTTACAAATGTGGAGTGTTTATTGTTCTCTCATGTTTTCTCCTAATGCTGGCGGATTGACAAGATTCTCTTGTCAACAGTAACAAACACAGAGAGGACAGTAAAGAATATCTCTGCCTATTCCAAGAATTCAGCCAAAGTCAGAGCTGGATGATATACAGGTGGCACAGGGTGAAGAAATAACAAGAAAGAGGCAGGTGGTAAAAAAATTAAATAGCAACTGTTCTACCTTTATATCTGACAGCAGAATTTGGTCTTCAGAGTCCTACAAACTAATGCTCCAAAATGTGGATAATAACTGAGCTCAAATGAGTCACAAGGACCTGGCACAAAACTGCCAGGCCCTACCCACAGCAGTAAGCAAGGTACAATTGAAACTCTCACTGAAACTGGCATTGATTTATTCTGGTGAAAATTATCTTTGCACCACAAACCCTCTGCTGCATCATCCAGAGCTCAGCAGCAGAGGAAACAAGAGCAGAGACCTGAGGCGAGGGAATCTCTGCTTTCTTCCTGGAAATAAGAAAAAGCTTGCCACATGCAAATGAGCATGAGCAAGAAGTTGTAGGGAACAGCTCCTGTGTGAGATGGGGCACCCTGGGAGCTCAGGCAGAGCTGCTGGCATCACTGCCAGATGTACACACTGAGCCCTTTCCTTGGGGGAAGGTTCTTGCTGACCACAGAATGCAGCCCCTGTTCCCCACAAGCTCCAGAGAGCTGCCCAGTTCATGGCACACACCAGCAAGCTGCAGACTATATCTCACAGCTTCATGGCCCTGGAGGGGCTTCTGCTGTTTGGACATGTTGGATAGAATTTGAGCTTCCCAGCAGTGTTATAGGGTTGGAAATTCATTTTCATTCAGCATTAGAATAAATGTGAAAGTCACCAATTTTTGCAAGAAGGGAGTTATAATAAAAAAATACATATTTTCAAGACAAAAATTCTAGTTTATGGCTTAAAATATAGTCTGGTACACCCAGTGATTACTGTGTTACTGGCTAAATTTTTGATTTTTGGCAACAGATCACCATAAAGCTGGCAGAATGGGGACTTGGGCTCCACATGCTGCAAAGTACTTCACCAGCAATGAGAATTGGATGGAACCCCATCCCTCGTCCAGCTTCCCAGGAGAGGTGCTGCAGACATGGATACACTTCCAAGTCTCAATCAAAAGCGCAATTAGACAAAAGCACTCTAAACAGCTTTATTTGCCATGGCACGCTCCTCGGGATGCCTCCAGAGCAGGAGCCAGAGAAAGCCCCTTATTTCCCACAAGACATCAAGTGGTGCATGGCAAAACAGAGCCCAGGCTCCCACAAGCTGCAGCAGAGCAGCTACAGGGGAGAGGAGCTGCACTGAGGAAAGCAGTGGCTCCCAGAGCACCTAACGAAGAATAACAGCATCCATTTCCAGAAGGAAAGTGCAGAGCAGAACACCTTGTGGAACGTGACCTTCCTGTCCACAGCTGGGCAGGACAGGACGTAACAAAGCTTTGCTGAGAGGCCAGGAGGGACGCGTGCACTCCTTATAGCCAGTTATTAACCCCAGGTCACTCATGCTGCCTCAGCTAACAGCCGTGCAGGTAAGGATTCCAAAATATCCCAGAGGCCAGGGGGTATTTGCAGCTGGCTGCACCCAGGGATTGTAGCCCCAAACACTTGCTCTGACTTTGGCCCCTACCCTGGACACAGCAAAGAGCCTGGCCTGGGTGAGGGTATGGAGTGGCTGCCTTCTGCATGGGATGGAAGAAAGACTCCAGCCATGCTGCCAGACAAACCTGGGGCATTGCTGACGCCAGGAGCTGCCTTGCTGTCCCTTCTGGTGGGGCCAGGGCTCCAAGGATGCAATCCAGGTGACACATGGATGAACTACCAGCAGGCATTGCCTGCTCCTCTCGGATATGTATTCTGGCTGTCACATCCTGCTTACCATGATAATACTGAAAATTTACCAGCAGCACAGACGCCTGTGAAGGGAAGGACAGACTAGTCCTGAGGGAGAGAAAAGAGTATCCATACCATCCATACAGAAGACTTATGCCACGTCCCCATGGAATTTTTTAGGAGAAATTTACAATGCAAGCCAAGGTTTTAGTAAAATCTGAATTTTTATGGGGCTGGTTTTATTACATTAAAAGTGACAAGCTTTCTAAATCTGTCTGTACAGGTGCAGCATAAGGAGAAAAAACAGCTCAGTTACCAATAAGTACATGACCATCTGCCCAAAGAAGTGATGGCAGGTCAAGTGCTGAACACTGTTATAATTTAATCTACCAGAAGACAGACAGATCTAACACCTGCAGGTGTAAGAAATGAGGAAAAACTGCTTTCCAGAAGATCCAAGTACACTCTGTAGCTCTTCTAGTTCTACCCAAATTTAGGTTGAGACATTGCTCAAAAGACAAATACAAATCCATTTAATACTTTAACATAATTAAAATAAACCTCCAAATTGACAGTGGTCTGTTTGCAGACAGTAGAGACTTCCCTGACTTGCTTTCCTGAATTTATGCAATGTATTTATGGACTGCTCCATTGCTTGCAAGTCTTGTAACCAAAATCCATTCCCAAAAGGAGGAATTAAGCAGAAAGCAAGCCAAGATATGGCTTTTCTGAAGAGGAAAATTTTCAATGTCCCCTTCCCAGAGCAGAACCTCACCCTGAGTGCTGTGTCTTGTTTCCAGTAGCACAGCTGCAGCTCATCATGGAGGAGGTGGAGACAACCTTTCTCCAGTTCTATGGGCCACTCAGTCCAGGATCTTTCTCTTAACCTGCTGAGGACTAAAACTTCAACAGGGATTAGAAAGCTGTTTATGAGGAAGCCACTTCAGTTAAATGAACATTCCCAGGCAAGAGGAACAATCACTCTAAGTGTCACTGGTGACATTTTACTTAATTGAAAATAAAAGCTGCTTTAAGCACCGTGTCTGTATCATGGGGTACCTGTGCCCACATGAACAGCTCAACTGCATCTGTGGTTTTACACCTTTTCTGCTTCCTCTTCATTCCTGATCAACCCTCAACACACCATCAGGGCTAACAAGCTGGTTTTTGGGGTTTTAGCATAACTACTATAAAACTGCAACATGACTCTAGAAGAGTATCTAGCAGATTTTTCTATGAAATTAATTGAGGTAAAAGGAAAGACATGGAAAGGAATAAAGAACATTCATGTTAATTTGCTATTTTCATATGCTTTATCTCAATGGAGGATATTGTGCTAGAGCCAAACACAGCCTGCCTGTTGAGAAAATCCTGGGGGTGGGGCTGCTGCATGGATGAACAAGTGAAATTTGATCAGTTAGGAAAGAAAAAAAAATACATATATAAGTCCAAATGACTGTATGCCTCTCATATTGGTGCCATTCTGCAAGTATCAAATTTTACCTCTCATCTCCCGTAACAGAAGCATATAAAATCTTGAGATTTTCAGACAAGACATCACTAAAAACACACACCAAAATAATGAGAAAGAATAATAAAAGGCTACAATAAGTTAAATTGCTCTGACAATTTTTAAAAACAATTCTGCTTTAATAAGGCTAGTGAGAAGATGACTTTAAACTACCATGGAGCACTGTGGTCCTTCCTTCAAAGTGCTTTGCACTCCTCAAATAATGACACTTTCCTCACTCAATTGGCTTCCAGTCTTTATTGTCCAGCATTAAAAGTATAACAACAACAACAACAAAAAAATTAAAATAAACTAGATAAAAAGCCAGACATGAAGTATGGATTATCTTGGACAAAATCAAAAATGAAATTAAGCAGAAATTTATGTGTGTGGAGCAAATCCAGCTTTCAATATGACAATTAAAAGCTCTGACTCAAATGTTTTTGAACAGGGTGATGGAAATATTGGTTTAGTAGATTTAATCACTGCTGAGAAAGGGTGTGGAGCATCACTCCCTCCTCTTGACAGGAATCATCACCATCACCCTCTCCAGTCCTGAGCTCTTGTGCCAATTTCAGTTCTTCAGCATTTGACTCTCACCTGACCAGAAGGCACCAGTTTTCCACCAATGCAAGCCAAAGCTGTGCAGGTTCCTAATGCTGTTTCCAAGTGTGATCCAGCAGAGAATCATCATAGGGTGCCACATTTTCAGTGTCTCTAAAAAATCCTACAAGCCAACATTTATCTGCCTTAAGATATTTTACAACCAGGAACTGATGTTCAATGAGATACAGAGAGTATCTATTTAGTATTCCCCCCCTCCTCTCACTCTAAGCACAATTCAAACCTTGGGAAGCAGAAAATAAGCTGTTCTACAGATTCAGGGCACATCATACTGAGCTTTCTTTCCCAACAGCAGCACAGATAGGCCACAACTTAATCCCATTTGTCACATCAGGTAAACAGGCAGTTGTTCATGTGGAGAAAATTCAGTAGCAGGACACTCAATATCTCAACTAAAATTTCCTATATATCTAATAATCTGGAAAGAGGGTGAATAATGATGTAGTAGGTTTTCAGATGTCACAGAATTATTTAGGTTAGCTGAGGTTAGAAGAAAGCTTAGGGGCTTGGAAAGAGAATAAATGCTGCTGGGTGAGCACACAGTGCAGCAGCCCATGGATCCTACTAACGGCAAAAGATAAACTAACATTTCCTGTTGGATATAAATTTCACTGCCCACACCCCAGGTACAAGGTGTTGTTGGAGAGAAAAAAAATAACCCCATCTCAGAATGTATGACACAGATAGTGCAAGCAGCGTAGGAGTTTCCATTCACTCACACCCTGGCAGAAGAATAAAATGTAGTGGTTGCTTAGCACAAACAGAAACATTATGCATTTAAAACTAACAGGAATAAATAATAATTTCTGAAAGTAATGCAACTGTCAGCTGGAACACAGTATAGTCAAGATGCATTTAAGTCCATGACTTGATATGGTCTTTAAAATGCCTGATCATTTCTACATACCTGAATGTCACATCAAAGTGCTGAACTGCACCGCTTCCCCCCTCTGCAGGGAAAAAACAGCATCAAAGTCTGCCTGAGTGCTCGGCACATCTCTGTCACCACACGATAATGATGGCAATTATCAATAATAACAATAATGGGGGTGCAAATCTGCTCTGGCAGCTGGGGCTGATGAGTGCTGCACCCACCACCCGCCCCCCTGGAAGCTGGGCCAGGCCCCAGCATGGCGAAGGGAAGAGAGAGCCTGCTCTGGGAGTCACAGAGGGGTCTGCTGGCTGCTTCTCGGCCACACTCTGGCGACTTGTTGGCAGCTGTGAGCCTTCTGCAAGGACCCAGAAAGCTTAATATCCTCTGCACCGTCCACTCAGATCAGCTGATGAGATTCCCTGGCATTCCCTCCCCAGCCCTCTGTTTCTTGCTCGTAAACACACGACATGATATAGTGCCACTGCTGCTTGTCCCTAAAGTGCTCAGAGGTGAGGAGACAACCTCCACCTGCTGTCTGAAGCTACACCACATGTAAGATACCTGATGCCCTATCAGTATTTTTAAAAAAGACCAGCATTTTTAAATAATCAGGCATTTCTCCATTGAGATGAAACACTGTGTACATTTCTCATTTACTCTCCCCAATAGATGCTTATTAATTAGCATACTAATTTGACTGGTTCTTTAGGAACTGCATGCCAGCGAAAATGTTCTCCGTTGTCAAATGCAACTCATTGATTACTGTAAGACACTTGAAGACTAATTGATAAATATATCCAAGCCCTGATGAATTGGTGAAAAATCCATCATGCTGCATCCTGCTGTCCCTTCCTTTATAATAAGACTCTTGAATTGACTTACAACTTGATTTCCCCTTCTTTTAATTAAGAAAACCATTGAAAACCAGAATTATTTGTGGAGGGTGTCTATTCAATTTTCTAGTTATGCTTGAAGTGAAATCTACTTCTTTTACCTTATTAACCCACAAGTAAGGAAATGAGCCTACTCTGAAATGAGTTACTCTGTCAGCTAGAGTTTATCTTTGGGGCTGAGAGCTAACGTGGAAACCTGAAAGTAATTTCTTCACTTTTCTATTTGTTATATGTATTTTTAAAGGTTCCTTTCTGATTACATAAATTAAAAGTGACTTCTGGAAATCTGGAAGAGGTGTGTTGCATACACTTCTCAGTCCAGCACACAGCAGCCTTTGAAAGAGCCCAGTGTAAGATTATGTAGACTGTATAGAATGAAAAAGGTAAAATATACAGAGTAAAAATGACTGAACATTCACAGTGATGTTTCCAAGCAGTAACACTCTCCCTGCTCAGTCCATGGCCATGCACCCCAGTGATTCCCACAACAATTCTGCTGATGTAAGAACATATTCCCCCTCCTTACTTCCACAATTTGTAGCTTAAATAGTATTAAAAATTATTATTTCACTGGAGTCCTACTCAGATCAATCCACAAGTTTCTCTGAGGCTTGTTTTCCCCCCCAAACTGAACTTTTCCTCCTCCTCCCCTCACAAAGCCTTAAGGCAATGTGCCTGCTTTGGTCCAGCACCCAGCACTGCCCCAGCAGCCTCCTCATTTCCACAAATCTTCCACACCTGTCATGAAATGATGATTTTTGCCAAATATCTACATTTTGTAGATTAGTATTTTACAGTACTGTTTGTCTGTGGAGAAATGTCTGGGTAATCAACAGCCAATACTGGTTCTCTGGCAAAAAAGGCAGATAATAACAATGCCTCTTCAAATCAGTGTATTTCCTTGCTGCTAAATGGGTGGCATGCTTTACACCTTTAAACTACCTTAAGTAATCATTTTCTAGGCAGAACAGAAAATCCATTTCTATTAGTTTCCAAAGACCTTGAAAGTATATATGTAGGAAGACCACTTCCATAAATTCACCTTTTTAGAGTCATTGGCTAACACAGAATTTATGCAAGGGCAGGTCTGTCACATAATTCAGTATTTATATGCTCCTTTTCAAGCTCCAGGGAGCTGGAGTAAAATGCTAAAAATAAAATACACATGTTTTAATACACAAAAGATTTAGAGATGGAACTATTCTGACACTTCAAAATAAAAGATCTTTGTGCATAAGATCTCCGTAGCTAGGCTTGTACCTAAATCACATATTGATTTAACTCACTGTAGACAAGTTATATAAGCTTTGGAATGATGTATGCTTGATCAATGTGTTTTAGAAATTAATCTATGCCAGACTTACTCATTTAGGCAAGTGAAGAAGCCAGATAAATATCCCTACATTTTACTTTATAGGACAGTAAACCAATTTCTAATCAAATTTGTAAGTAAACAGCATTATTTGTTTCCAAGAAATATCAATATTAAAATACCTTTCTAAGAAAATCTGAAAACAGACTTCAAAAATTAATAAGTTTTATCTATGAAATACACAGATTATAAAGTTGATACAAGAGTATACAAACATGATGATCAGAGATACAGAGGAGAACAAAATACCCCTTTGAAATATCCAGGGATGGAGACTCCTAGCACCACACTGAACAAAGGGATTTGGAGTCTCAGCCAGATGAAAATAAGATGTATTTGATATTTTACTTCTTTGAAGTGCTAAGAGTGATTCCACACTTGAGTGCAGGAGAGATGCCCCACTCCATTGCAAACACCCTGGCCCTAAAGTGGGGAGAAATAACTGTTTACACCTATACTGGCAGGCCTCTGGGTGCTTTAAAACAGAGCATATTCTCAGGTTAGAGACAGGGAAACTGAGGCACAGAAAGGCAAAATGACCCCCTGAAAGGCACAAGGTAAGCTGAGGTACAAGTGCCAGGAGTGAAGGCTTTTATCTGAATGCCAAATCTACTAGTGCAAACCTCCTTTCTGATCCCTGTCTTTGCTGAAATCCCACGGATCGTAGCAGTGGGAGCTCAAGGACAGATCCTGACCTGGCTTAGAGCTGGCTAGCTCGTGCACCTTGAGCACTCTCCTCAGCTTTTCTGGGAGCTTTTGTGTCCTAGCTCAGTTTCGGGGCAATCCAACCAAAAGGTAAAAAGCTGACTTGCTGTCTGAGGTTCTCTTGGTGGCCTCAGGGGTCAGAGCCCCCCAGAGTGACATTATTCACAGCTCGCTCCCGGCAGCGTGAACACAAGCTCTGCTCCCAGCAGAGAAGAACCTCCGCACAGACCCACGACCAAGGACACACTGACACTCCCCAAGCTACCAGCACAGGGAAAATCGGGCACAGCAGGCTGCTGCAGCCTCGGGGGACTCCCTGCAAAAGCAAATATTCAAACTAGGAGGGAAGGCACTTACCGTACAGGACTGCAATGAGCGACACGGGCATGACCAGGATACCCACCAGCATGTCTGCTACTGCCAGCGACATCAGGAAGAAGTTCGTGGCATTCTGCAACTTCTTCTCCAAAGACACAGCCATAATTACCAATATGTTCCCCCCAATGGTCAGCAGGATGACAACCAAGATCAGGAGGGCTGGCCAATTCTTCTCCCTCACGGACATCCGAGAGACTTCGCCCTTCTCAGAGGTGTTGAGAGGATCAGATGTAGGCAAACTCTGGTTCAGAGTCAAATTGCTGCTTAAGGACCAAGCCATCAGACCACCATGCAAACTAAAATCCAGTGTAACTGACACTGTTGTTAAGCTGAGTAATATTCCAGTGCTGCTTAAAGTGCTCATTGTCTGGGTTCTCTGTCTCTTTCTTAACCGTGCCTCAGAGACAATCCCTTTTCCAAATTCCAGGTCCAAGGCAGATGCCGAACATCACAAAACCTGAGCCAGAAAATCACTTGATCTTCCATAGTGAAGTAGACCTTACAGGAGTTAGCGTGGAGCTCTTCTAGTTTCCTTGGGTGTGGTAGATGACAACCATTGACCACCAACCTCAAGGGAAAGGAGACTTTGCAATCTCCAGCTGGTTTCCAAGTTCACCATTCTGAAAAGTAAAGGAAAAGGATAGTCTTCACTGAAACCACAGTATACACAACACCTTCTTTATTCCCCATGCAACTGACATCCTTATTCTTCCCCTTCCTGCTGGCTAGGACATTCTCCAGACTGCAAGCAATTTATCTGAAGGGTACAAACTATGCCTACAATCATGGGGGATAGAGGCAGAGAATCACATCAGTGTGCTCTGGCTGGTTAAAAGCTGATTATCACTAATTAAATGTTTTGTGAAACCTGCAAAAGCAAGTCTGAAGAGCAAAATATGTTTCAATTGATATCCACTTCACAGATACTCTGCTGCTGTGTAAAATAGTAATTGCACAAAATTCCAACCAATCCAGATAGCACAGCCAAGCACAGGGCAATCCATCACCTTAAATGGAAGGGCTTGAATATATTTTACATATTCTGAAGTAAAATGAAGGTGTTTTACAAACCCTCAGATCTTAATGATTAACTGTCCTACAATAGTAAATATTGTAGTTTGGTTTCTATTGGGAAATGAATGGTATATAAGATGCAGTATCTATTAGGCAACATTGTACGATCCTTCTGGAACAAACAGACAACAAAGAGTTAAGAGAAAAGAAAGGACAAACTTTCATAAAAGCCGAGCACTTATTTCTGCTTTTCATCTGTTTTTGTGCCACTGCTTCCTGCTGATCATGAGCGCACAGGCAGGCCAGTAAGCCTAACCCCAGCAGTCTGCTGCTCAGGACTACTGTCCCAACACCCTCATCCCACAGACAGTGAGGGGACAGATTTCCTCACAGCATCTCACATGGTTTGTGCTGCTTCACAAAGCAGCTGACAGTGAGGGCAAGTCTGACTACGACCCCTGGCTGCCCGTGTAACACAGGCCAGGGGACATCATGCTGCTGCTTCTGAATCCTTCAGCCTCATGCATTGAGCTAATTTGGCAAATCAAATGTACTCTTGACCTCAGGCACGTGCCTGCACCCACTGAAGCTAAGGGCATGTGTTCCTTCCCAGTCCTGGTTAAATCATGTCCTCAGCAGCTCAATAATTCTGACTGCCAATCCTGTACAACTGATGAAAAACAGCAGCTTTGCTTTGCACTTCCACTGATTTGGAGTTAAGCTCTTAACAGCCATGTGCAGCACAGGGCTGAAAGCACAGAAGGAAAGCATTTAGTCAAGTGGTGGTATGGAAGTGGACCAGTAAGCAGAACAAAATCAATAGCAGGCAACTTCTTTTGAGCAAACTCAACTCTTCTTCCTCCTCAACTTTCTGTGCAGCCCACAGGAAAAGAGCTGTTGTATCACTGTTAGATAAATAACAAAATAAAAGCCAGATTTTCGCCACTGAATGCACTGTGGCATACATCTGACACAGGAATTTGCTAGCCAGGTATCAAAAGCTAGATGCAATTCATGAGATTATGCTAGATTTCATTTAAATAGGAAGTGCTCAGAACCCTATAATAAAATGTTTAACATTCATGAAGGTTTTGGAACCTTGTTATTGGGCTTTGTGCACAAAAATATTTCTTAAATGAGCAGTTCATACAATGAACCCAGATTTGCTTCTGCATTGTAGTTAATTACTCCCAGAGGGTCTCTAAACCTCATATTTAGGAAGAAGTTTTGCATGATGGGCACAGAAAATAATTTTGCAGCTGCACATGCAGATGAATGAACAAGTAGTCACTGGACCATTTATTTTTTCCAACTTAGCTGGTCTAAAAAACAAAAGCAAAAGAAGTCTCTAGAAAGTTTCTAAATACTTCAGAATATTTTTTCCAAAACACAGCTTTTAATTCAAAGCTGTGGTGACCATTTTTCCAAATCACCTTTCCACAGTGAAGGAGACACTAGGCAGCCAAAGGATCACAGACAGAACATGACTTAACTCTAGATCATGAAAACAAACAACCCTCAAACGAAACCACACCACAAAAAACAATTCCAAGACAAGGCTTCTAAATTGTCTATTTTTATAACTGCTCAGGTCTGTATACTGAAATGGTGAGTAGAGTCATTCTCTCTTGCATTTTTCAATGCATATTCAGTTTGAAAAATCATGTTTGATTACAGGAATGCTCAGGACTGGGCTCCACCTTCAGAATTAACTGTTCTACTGCTTTGCTAATACTCTTGTTATTATTTTACACAGATCCTGGCTCGAAGACCTCAGTTTTCCTTTTCACTGCATCCCTCAGTCTCCTTAAGGTAAAACTTTATGATTAATTCCTTCAGCTACAGTCTTCTAAGCACACCACTGTACCAGAAAAATAACTCACATTTTATTCATGGATTCTGCATTTACTTAAGAACCACCTCCGTAATTTTAAATTGAAACATGGGACCATCACAGATTTTTTTCCAATAGCTAGCACCGAAGTACACATTCTGAATTTTGTGGTCAATCATCAATTCCAGTTCAATCTACTACTGACAGTCCTTAAAATTATAATTTAAACATTCAGCAAAACCAAGTTCTTTTTAAAGTTCTGCCACTCCTGCTTTTTGATAAAGTAAAATAATGATTTCTTTTGGCACATTCTTTCCCTTCAGTCTTTAAGTCCAGTTTAAAATAAACTAAATGTAGAAAAACATTTTTGTCTGTCAAGAAGCATATGAATTATTTAAAGCAGAGTATGCTGGAGTTTTTGGATTTTCCAGAAGACTGAGTTGGAGGGAAACAGAAGCTACAATGGTTAATAAGCCTGTTCTGGTGGGGCACTTGGGGGGCTCCCATGCCTTTGGGAGTATTTACCACCATCACACTTGCTAAAAGGAAAAAAACCCCAAACTTTTCTCGGAATAAACACTTTTTTTTTTTTCACCTTTGAATTAAATGCATTCATCTTTAGTTGTTTTACCCTTCAAAGCTCAGAGCACTTTTTCCTGGAGAGAGACAGCTGCCTGCTGAGAACTTGAGATGCTCCCCAGCGCCCAGCCAGGATCCTGCCTCTCCTGGACAGACTGCAGAGCTCCTGAGCTCTCGTCAATCCTTGAGGGAACCTCTGGGACTCACACCCTGGGGTTAACAACGTGCATTTGGAATTGGGTAAGAAATCAAGGATTGTCAGTTTAGCCCAAAAAAAGAAGTTGAGTTTCAGGCAGACTGAGGATAAACACATTAATTCACAGTGAGTCTTGCTGTAAAAAAATCCCCAGAAGTTAATGGTCAAAAGTGATGACTTTCAGCAATTCCCTCCCCACAAGAAAAACAAGAAATGTACAATGGCATCTCGGGTACAAAGCTCGTATGCAAAAGAGATTTTCTCCTCCCAAACTATTGGCAGTATCCAGTTCTCCAAGTCACATTCACATATCCCCAGCAACCAGATTAAAGCCAAGCTGCTAAAGAACAAACATTTTTAAATAAAAAGTTTTTCCTTCAGCCTTGACTTTGATGGTAGACCTACATCAGGGAAAAAATAAATCTGAAGTCAACTAAACTGAACTGCAAATACTGCAGTTTTTGACAGGAAAACAGTTGCAGATAGTTCACAACTATCTGCGCCAGATAGTCAGATGACATAAATTTTTATAGCTCCATGAAGCCCTTTTCAAAATGGCAAATAATTTAAAATTATATAATAGAATACCCAATTTATGCTCAAGAAGGCAGATTTAAGGGCTCATTCTTCCCTCTAAACCCTGCATTTCTTGCTATTTGCATCTTTATTTTTTTTTAATCCATTGCCAATTTAATTTTTACTTCTTTTGGAACAGAAGGTTGCTTTAAAATGCAGATTTTCATGGCAAACTTGCAAAGGCCACTTTCATTTTAGTGATTCAATAAAGTCATATTTTTATATTAAGAGAATTCTATATTTGGGCAGTTGGAACTCATCTTTCTCCTTTTTGTAGCAACACTAAGAAACATCCCTATTTCTGTGCAGTTCTATTTTTGAACAGCATGTGAGAATGCTGCAAGTCCAATGGAGATGACCAGGTGATGTGGGAGGAAGAACATTTAATACTGGGTTTGGTTCAGCCCAGACAAAAAGCTTTGAACAGGGACGTATTTGCTGCCTACATCTATCTGCTGGTACCTACAGAGGAAACAGGGAGACTCTTCCAAAAGCTGGGCAGCAAAACAAGAAGCAATTGTGGCAGTGACAGATCTAAGGAAATCGTGTATGAAGTAGGGAAAACAATAGATAAATCTCAGTGTTGTGGTCAGACAAGTGGGACACAGAGACTGTGGGCTCTCCATCCTTGCAGAAGCTCAGAACACAGCTGGGATCTACCCCCAAACACCCCACCTAACCTGGAAGGTAGTTCTTCCTTGAGCACATTGAGGCTGGACTAGAGACCTTCAAAACATCCCTTTCAGATTAAATTATTCTATAATTGGATCAGAATTATGCTTCTAAGCAAAGCTGTCCGTCATGGGGATGTTTTTGAGCTCTTATCTTTGGTTACACACCCAATGCCTGTCCCTATTGCTCAAGCTCAGGGTTAGACCAGCACGTCCTCTCCCCTTCAGTTTCCCCAAGGCCAGAAATAAAAGTGCATGGCCAGGTGGGAAAACACAGCTGTGAGGACTGCAGTGTGCCTGGTGTGGGATCCAGGGCCCTACAGCTGCACCAGCTCGTGCCCCATCACACCAGAGAGAGGCACACACCTGTGCCAGCTCCTCACCTGCTGAGGTCACGCGTGTCTAAGGATCCTGCAGTCCAAGCACACTCTGAAAAGCGGCAGATTTGGAAAGCCCAACTCATTTTAGTCACTTGGCAGCATCAGGAAATGTCCTTGTCTTTTGAAAGCAGTGCCTCCACTGCCAACACAGAGGCAGCGTTTTTACAGCCACTGCAGCGGGGAAAGAAAAGTCAAAAGCCAATGATTATTGTGTAGATACCCACTGCAAAGTTAACTGAAGTTGCACCCACAGAAGTGGTTCTGCCCAATTTGAGTATTTTCCTGAGCTACTCTTGAACTTGGGAATATATTATTAGCACATTACTTAGAGATTTTCTTTCCAAGGAAGAATTTGATACTTCCTCTTCTGTTTTGCAAGAAATGCAGGAATTTTTCCCAACAGGTATTGGAGATAAATCAATGTAAAAACCACTTAATAAAACCTTAGGAAACCTCCCCAAACACAGCTTTTCACCAGTCTTGTTTAATTCTGACACAGAAAATAACTATTTAATTACTTGCAAACTAAAAAAAGAGTATTTCATTCTTTCACGGCAAGAGGAAAATAGATTTTCTCAGATACGAGCTCAAGCAATGATATTTTGTAGGGTCGTAATAATGAATCACTACCATTCTGTCCAAAAGCAAATAGCATCAATTTCCCTCTCTGTATCTTCCCTCATACCGGGTCAGAAAGGCATTAGTTTCTTTTCCAGACATTTCAAGGCAATACAAACAGAGAGATCTTAATCTACCTGCTGGTGGTAAGACCAGCATCCTTTTTATTTTCCCTTCGTAGAAGAGCACCTGGGAACCTCACAAGAATATGTAGATACTCTGCCACTCCCTGCACTGACAAACTTACTCTCTTGGCTCAGACATGCAGAAATACTACAACAGAATAAATCTGAATCTCATCACACACTGTCCTAACTTCTTGGAATGATTACACCCTAGTTGTTCATATTTTTTATGGGTAGATATAATTCCAACCTACCTCTCCGGTTTTTGTTTCTTTTTTTTTATTTAAACACACATGTCCCCAGTGGCTGAAATTCGAAGCACTTATTAACTCTCTGCAGTTAGTGCATTTATCATGGCAATCCTGATCCTGCTTTCCTGTTGCTTCAATAAAACACATTATTCATGAATCTGGGTCATGCGAAGTCCTATTGAATGCAATCAAACCCACATTCCTGGACTGGTAACTGCACTATTTGTACAGCTGTGCTCCTGAAAGTTCTTACTGAGCTTGACCAGCCCCATAATCTGAATTGGCTGTAAGCTGAATTTGAGCCCTGACTCTAATTTCTGAGTACCAGCTGGAACACAAGGGACATTTATCTTCTGCCAAACTTCTATACCCCTAATTCAACAGTATCGTGGGTATTTGCTCCCTGGCACCTGGATGTTTGAGAGTCCACAGGATTCTCCAGGCAGCTCTTGTGATTGTAAGGACCTGGCTTCAGCCTCCACTGCAGTGACATTCCCTCTGTCCCTTTTTAATTCAGCTGCACAATGTGGAAAATACCAAGTGTGACATTGGTGGAAAAATCTCGTGTGGTAGATTTTACACTCAGCTTTTCAGGGTTCTTATAGTAAACTGCTGTTAAATTTTTTCCTACTCTTTCTAAACTTTCTTTCTCTCTAGAAAACCAGTTTTTCTTCTTCTTTCAAAAGTTTTGCATGGCAGCTCTTTGTTTACATCATTAAAGGCTGGAACTGAGCACTTGCCCAAAATTAAACATAATAAACCAAAGCAACAAAAACACTTGCTTAGTTTTCTTTCGCTGACTTTTTTGTGAGTTTTAAAGCCAGGCCTATTTAAAAACCAGAAGACTCCACAATTTTCAGCAGTTTTTGATGTACACTGCTCTATCCCGTGTGTGGTTGAATAACTTCATAGCTGTAAGTGCAACCACAGCAAAACACACCTAAATACGTACATGCCTCTAAATAAAAAACAATCATCAAGTGATTCATGTTTTTTTAAGGGAAATATCACACCCAGTATCAATAAGCCTGGCATTCTTTAATGTCAGTGCAGAGTTTGCAGCAGTAGCAGGGAGCAGCAGTCAGTGTGGACAGGAGAAGGTGAGCACTGAGCAGCTGAGTCACAGCCTGAGCACACACAGAGCACACACACCCCTGATGGGGCAGCGCTGGGGACTCACTCAGCACCTAATAAGTCAAATTTCTTAATCAACCAAGAAATACCCTGATGTTTCTCTCTGGGCTTTCTCTTCATTCCAGCTCTCTGTGCCTTCTGGAACCACATCACAGGATCCCTCGTTTTCCAGTGAAGACACAGATTTCTTCTGATGCCGTGACATGGTGCTCACCCTGCACCCCAACCCACACGAGATGCAGGGGAAAATCTCCCCTTTCCTTTTCATGTGGGCCCTCAGCTCAGGCGGTCTGAGCCCTGGTGCCCTTGCACAGCCTGGTACATCACCAGCACGTGGCTGCTCTCCTTGGGGCTCACATGGCTGAAAGAGCTTCTCCCCTAAATCTGTTTTCCCGTTTTCCTAAAATTTCCAGATTTCCTAAATCTGTTTCTGAGTAAGCACCTCAACCTGCAGAACTCNTAATTACATAGAAAATGTAGCTACTCATAGGGGCTTTTTCCTTTTAATTTCCTTTTTTTTTTTTCTCTTGAAAAACTGACCCATATGGACCCAAAAGGGGATGGCTGACAGTATAAATTCAAAAAGCCAACAATTTCCTGATGTAAGTGTATTATAACTGGATATTTTGATAAATCTGTTCTAAGGGAAACTCTAATGAAAAAAGTACGTAGAAAACAAAACTCTTAAAAACTGGTATTAAAATAAACAGGAAAAGGACAAATAAGATAAGACTGAAAGAGTTAAAGCAACTGGTCTGTGTGATGTCTTCATTTAAAGATCAAAAATGAGCCACACAATTATAAACCTTAGTTTGACCTTAACCAGGCAAAAATTCAGAACAGATTTAAAAGGAAAATTTGAGACACAAAAATGTGTGGAAAGTGCTGTGAAAGGCAACATGAGTTTCCCAGATGTACATTGTAAGTCTTGACTTGGTGTCTTGAGATTTTGTTCATCTGTCCTGTAACACCTCATTCTTTAGGAAAATGAAATTAAAAAAAAAAAAGGCAGTGTCTCTAACTCACACTTCATTAAACCATTTGATATGGTGTCACCAGGGAAGTTATTATATAAACTCCAGAGAACAAGATGAACAGAGCAACTGTGAAGCTGCCACGGTATTGGCTGTAAAGGAGATGAAAATGGAATAGACTGAAAAAGCAAACCCTGGTCTAGAAGTAACATGTCTTTTCAGGTTGGCAAGATTTGATCTTGACAGTAAATTGGGGTTTGTTTGTTTGTTAAAAGTTGTCTAACGAAAACGTTTACTTTGGGAATTAAATAGATTGATAATTCGAAACCAAGATTCAACACCCTCATCAGTAAAGGCTGGAACGTAACACAGGAAAATCGGAATGACTGGAGACAGAATGAATCAAATAATAGTGAAATATGATAACACAAGCCATGAATTACTAAAAGAATTTGGCTGTAAACTATGAGTTTATCAGTCAGAAACCAAGATAATTACTTCAGCATCTGAGCCATAGGTAGGCACAAGTGGGACATAGACAAATATAATCCAAGCTATAGATACAGCAAGCAAGGGATTTCCATATGCTCCATCACTCCAAAAGCAAACAAATACCTGCCTCCACCCCCATCACACATTGCCTGTTTCATGCCATAAGAAGGCACTTTAGTCTGGATGCCTTATTCCAGATAAATTCTGCATTGTGATGCTGCTCTCAGACCAAGCTAGGGGATATATCTGAGCTCTTACACTATAGTAAATCACATGTATTTTCAATTAAATGACAACGCCCAGGGGGCCAGACAGAGCTCAGTATAGTCACTCTTGATTTGTACTAGAAAACAGGCCAATTGTGTTGAAACATCTCTTCAATGGGATTAGAAGCAGGCTCTTTATTTAGGGAAATAATTCAATTTTCAAAGCATTTGACAATTTTAATAGACATCATCTATGAATAAGTCAGGCTGCGTAATATGCCTGGAGCAGGAAGAGCAGAGCTCATTAACTTTGAGAGAACAGACAGATGGGCAGTGTTGGGGTGGCACTCTGACAGCTCCCAAATTGTGTAAGCAGGGAGAGAGGAGTCGGACACCACGCGCATGTGTGCAGGAGGCATTTCCATGGGAGCAAATTGCACTGACACAAACTGTCAACTGTGACATCAATATATGAGTCAGGGAAAATGAAATGAAGGAGACAAAACACGACGGGAAATATTTTGTTTTCCAGCACGACATGAAAGGCAAAGGAGGTCGGTAAAAGCTGATGTAATTTGGATTAACCTGCTTCTCCTTATGAGAGTACACACAGAATAAGAATTTTGTACAGTTTGGATTCTACCCCAGCTGAGGCGTGCTGAACCTGCAGCTGAGGGAGCAGTCCTGAGGTGCTGAAAACAGCAGGCAGGTGCTTGGCTGCATTTAACAAAATGGTTAGGACCAGTGAGAAGAACATGGAAATAGGAGAGAAGCTGGAGACAAAAGCAACAACGATGGAGAAGATATGAAGGCTAAAGGCTAACAAAGAAATGTAAAAAATGGCCTCTAGTCTCAGTGACAGTATGAGGGAAAACTTGCATTTAGAAATTCAAACAGGATCCAAAGCAGCCACTTCCTTTCTAACAGGAGTGTTCTTCCTGCCTTTTAGTTTACCTAAAATGTGAAATCTCACGGGTGCGTCAGCAGTGTTTTCCAGACAGGCTATGGATGCTGCTGTGTGTGGTCAGAGACCCAAAGGGAGCTGTCCCCATGTAAACAACGGTGTCAAGGGACCAGGCTCTCCTTCCAGGGTGCACACCAGCATGGGTATATCAAAGGAAGGGCACCAAACACACTTCTATTCAACCCTACTGAAGAAAAAATAATGAAACTATCATAGCAATTTATATATGAATCAGGTAGTGTCTGCATTTTAGTGGCTGAAACAAAGACAGCTGAACTCTAATGGTGTCAATTTTCTCTTGCAAGTGATTACTAAATTGCTCCCACTTTATCAGCAACGTAATATCTCTGCGAACAGCTCAGAGTTAAGGAAGTGACAAACCACCAATTGTCAAGTGGAGAAAAACAACACACATCCAAATACACTGAAAGTATGCTTGGAAGAGAAACACTTCTGTTCCTCTGGTAACAACAAGCCCTTCACACAAGGGAAATACTCCATCAGAAACAGCAGGGCAAGTCCATCATTCCTGGCTCCTGATCTCCAGCAACTTCAGTATCACAAACCAAAATAACTTGGCTGCTGGCACTATTAATTATAAGTGAATGAAGGTTTTGCTGTGTCCAGTAAGTCCAGCAAAAGTGTGTTTGGAGAAAGCATCTGAAGTCTTTGAGCAAGGAGTGTGTCCCTGTCTTGCCAAAGTTCAAACACTGGAACAATTTGAGACAGAAATTGCTTTAGTTCATAACTACAGCACACAGCAAGCACTGCACAGAGAGACATCAAATGAGCTTGGGGAGCCAGGGAATCAGCAGCAGAGAAATCTCTCTGGACACTGAGCCCATTAATTACCTCTCTGGTAAGTATGGGGGTGAGGATAAAACCACCACAGCCAGGCTGTGCCTGGGAGTCAGCTCTGTCAGTGCTGAGCTCTGTCAAGGGGAGTTTGGGATTCCCAATGCACACACGCCTTGTGATAAATAGATACAACTGCTCTGCAGGCTGGATTAATTAATTATGCTGGCCTATTCACCTAGTAGCAAACAGGAAAGCCAAGAAGCAAAAGCCCTAGTGCCTGTATTGTTACTGGTTTTTGCCCATTTCCTGCACATTACAGACAAAGGGTGATTACAGACAAAGGGACAGAGGTCTTGTCCCCTGTATCAGCTTGGAACAATTGCAGAAATAGGGCCTGGGTATGTTTCTGCATTAACACAAACACCTCCCAAGTTCTGTGACAATAAATTGTATCTTACATTTTTATTTTTCAAAACCACTACCAGTACAAACAAACGATCATGGGAATACCTAAAGATAAGTAACAATATTTTAAGCAACTTTACACCAGGCAGTGTAACTATTACAAACAGGCTTTGATAAATAGTAGTAGTATAAAATTGAAACAATTATGTTAGTTCCATTAATTAACAAGCAATAAAATATTTCCCTATGCAGGTGACCTAACAAATATCATCTTGTAATTTAAAAATTACACTGGCAATGTTTTTTTTCTCTCACGCACATCTGACCCTCAGAGAAGATTTGGGTATAAAGGGCAAAAAAGTAGCCAACAATTTTTCAGATCCCAGTTTTATCAAGCTAAAGCAGCCCAAACAGAAATTAGAAGCAGTAACTACTCAGTGAGGCTGAAATCTGCTTCATCCAACACGGGTCAAGAGGAGCATGTCCCAGCCTGTTGATGCTGGGAATCAGTTTGTGGGGCTGAAACTGTGCCCTTCAGTCAAGGGAACATGGCCCAATGTCCTGCTGCCACCACTCCTTGCTGTTTCCTTAACAACTTAGAGGAAGAATCTCCAGATCATCATGTGGCTGATGTGTGAGGTGCATGGTTTTGAACTCGTGCCTATATCTTACAGGGCCTTTAGTGAACTGCCTCAGGAACTCCCAGAAGTAAAAACAAATTCACTGCTTTGATACGTGACCCTTACTTAAGGCTGAAAAAGTGGGATGCAGGAGCCCATAACACAGGGCTACGTGAACATCCGAACCTTACTGCAGGAACATTCCTGTGTGGAGTGTGACACAAGCCAGGTTTCCAGTTACAGAGTTAAAGTTTCTATGAGATTGCCCTAGCCAGAATTCTCCGCCCCAAATTATAACAGACCTCTCAATGTCCTTAAAAATAGCATCTTACTCAAGCACTTTATTCTGCAATTCTGAGCTGTCAAAAAACCAAGGAGTTCAGTACTGATACTGACACAAAACAGGATGATGTTCTGTGACGGGAAACCTCTTTGGGCAAGAACATCATCAAGTGGTGGAGAGTGAAAACTGCTGGTGGTGATGTGCTACTGCACAACTCTTTACAAGAACTTCAAAGAAAGCAAGACCTGGCAAAAACATGACACCTAAACATTATTCCAGAGCACTACAAAACCTGGGAACACCCATAATTGCACAAGAAAGGAGGACTGGATGAAGGCACATATCCCCACCAAAGTGGGGAGCACCATATAAGTTGTTAAAAACCTCAGGGTTGGATCGGGCAACCAGCAGTCATTAAACATAGTGGGTATAAATATCAGTTTACAGCTTCTGAGCAAAACCGAGGGTTTCAAACATAGCTGCAGGCTCAGTGTTTATCTGTGGCTGTGAGAGATGTCGAGATGGAAGATATTAGAAACAAAACATCTCTGAAACACTGGAGAAAGTCACCTATGCACAGCAGAAGCAACCCGAGAAATCCTCTTGCAGCAGTTTGTATCAATCAAAAATAAGGATGGGACACAAGAGAATCCTGTTTGAGCTCACGGCATGTGCAAATTAAGACACATTATCTTAAATCTCTTTGTTTACCGCCAAGTTGTGTGACTGTACATATGTTGAAGACCAAGGGATGGTGCAAGTATCACTACCATTGCATACACTGACCTAAGGCACAGAAACTTCACCAAATGCAGGGACCTGAGCCCCACAAAACCTGCAGACAGCTCTGTCCTGAGCAGAGAAGAGCTCTGAAAATAAAGAAACATTAACTTAGTCCTGCTTTCACTTCCCCAGCAAAGCTGTGTGGGAGGACAGACATTGTTCAAGCACAGAACCAAGGATGAAAGCCAAAAAACCAACTACCAAAACCTAGAGATTGTAACTTCATTGAGGATTCATAAGGCATAACAATACCAAACAAAAGTTTTTCTCTTTGATGCTTCCATAGCATTAAACTCATTTAGAAAACTGAAGTAGATTATACATCGTGCTTTCCAGATAAAAGCACTATTGTTGTCATTTGGACGCAGAAGGGTTTTACTCTGCCAAAAATATCATCCTCGTGTTGCGGAGCAGAAGCCCTGAAACACGAGACCCAGCTCTGAATGAGAGCACACGGTTCATTCAGAGCCCGGGGGGCTGCACTGCCCACCCGGAGCCTGCAGGGAGATCTGCTGCTGCTGTGGGGGATGAGGCCAAACCACCCTGCCCGACAGCTCGTGGACAGGGTCACTTCTCACCCGGCTCCAGAAGAGCTGGGAGGCTTCACAGCAACATCTACGAGTGCAGCTGCCAGGGCAGGCTAGAAAAAGCTGGAAAAACAAGGCTTAGTTCTTGAGGACTGGAGCTATTTTTGTGGCCTGCTTGTTAAAACAATACACTTCTTTAAAAACGTGAATAAAGACCAAGGAAAAGCAAGAGCCTACATCAAAGCCAAATGCACCATTCTGCTTGCTCCCAGGAGAGAAACAGAGATAGCCCCTCACAGAGCTGAGTCTTAACACACAACAGGGAAAACACAGAATAAGCTTTTTTACAGGAATCACTGAAATACAGGACAAGGTTGAATTTCAATCATAAATTTATTTTTTAAAGATTATAAGGAATTCTTGTAAACAACTTGAAATACTTGTTGCTCCCACTTGCTACTATTTAATACCAAATGAATTCTTTTTACTTCCTTTCTTTTAAGCTGCAAAAGCACAGACCAGCTATGAGAAGTAATAGCAGTGTGAGTTATTCCACCCCTGCTTTCATATTACTCTGGGAAAAATGAAACTCGTCCAGTACAGCAAACTGCCATAGGTTTTCCTTGCAAGTCTTTTAGTGTCTTGGGCTTTTAAATTCCAGTCCTTTGAGACAGAAGGTATCAGGGCTGCAGACAAAACAAGAAAAATACACCTCCTAAAGGCTTCAGAAGCAGAAAGCAAATATATATATAAAAGTAAGGTGCGTTATCTTCTGAATTTTCTGATCTTGGGCACCTGACTCATGTTTCTAAAAGTTATCTTAAGACCAGTGACTTTGTACTCAACAACTTCAATGAGAGATTTTTTAAAAGCTCTACATCTAGAACAGTTTGGTGGTTTTTTTTAATATTTACAGAGCATAACAGAAACCCTACTTATATGAATCAAAGTCCATAGAGCTTGAGTACAACCACAGGTTATACCTCCTAAAAGAGGAGTGTGTTTGACTTTCACCAGCCCTTTGCCTACAGATGTTGTGTCAGAAGTCGGCTGAACATGTTTCCTTGCAAGCGAGATCCCCTCAGATCAGAACCATTTTGGAGAATAAACTAATCTCTGCTGTCAGCATCACTAAAGAAGCCAAAATAAAACTTAGACACAAACAGAAAAAAAAGCAATTCCCCAATCCTAACCTGTATTTAGGACCATCAATGCTGCACTGACAAATAACAGCACTGCACTATTTTACCCCAGCAGACTGATCACACTTTACTAGAGATGATCTCCTAATTGCATGATTATTTTTCTGACATTCTTTGTGACCTCAGAAAATGAAGGCCCTCAATGATGCAAACTGTATACAAAGAATACATGAGCAAAGCTATAATCCTAAACAATTCAGGACAAGACAAGGACTTGAAAGAATTTAATAATAAATAAATATTATTTAGAAAATATCAATACAGGTAAAAAGCAGCACATTTGCTCTTGCATACCTCACACAGAGCCATCAAAAGCAAAGCCATACATACCCCAGTGTGCCTGGTGTGCTGATTTTTGTGAGCTTTAGCCTGAGTTTTGAGTAACAACCGCTGTGCACTTAACCATCTTCCCCTCTTCCTGCCGTGCTTCAACATGCCTCACTTGCAGAGCTGATACAGTGATAGCAACAAACCATCAGGGAATTCCTGAATCCTTCCATTCCTCCTGCCAGGATATCCATTATTTTATGAGTTGGTTTGTTGGGTTGGTTTTTTGCGTGTTTTTTTTTCCTTTGGTGCCTTTGAGGTTTTCCACAGAACACCAAGCTCTGCACTGTTTTTTGTGATCTAAGAACAGAGCCTGCCTGCCCTACCAGAGCACTGCCATGTCAAACTAAGATTTCTTCCCAATTTATCACCATCCAGCTCAGACTGGAAGGTAATAAGTTTTCTGTACATGTATATAAATATATTTGCAGTAATATATATATAATTCATGCATGATTTTGATCTAAATCCACTTGTCAATAATAAATAACTCAGTAATAATTTGCTTTTCTAAAACAATCTAAGGGGCAAAAGAAGAAAATGAATAACAATAGACTTCTGGGTTTGAGCATTTTTCTTATCACAATCTCTGCCTCAAATCCCTGTTATCTGCGTAAGGACCTTTCCACCTGGAAGAGGGCTTGGGAAGAATTCAATGCCGAGCACCATTTTCCTATGTGACTTTAAAAAAGTAACTTCCACCCTTCTTTTTCCCAGTGACAGCTGTATCCTGGGGTAACACTGGGTTCTTTCCAAAACAAATGTGGCACAGCTGCTATAATTTATCTTCACAGCTCATAGCTTAGAGTTACAGACAGAAAATACACTTAACAAGGGAATATTTCCACTGTGTGTTCCTGAATGCTGAAAAAGTTTCCCCAGTTGCAGTAAGGATGCTGCAAATTGCCTGAAAAGGTTGGAGCAGCACTACCAAGCGACTAAATTGACATTGTTTCTCTACAAAATTTGGAGGGCTGTACCTAATTCTGGTGAGTTCTCCAGCTTCTGCAGCAGGAAGAGTTTCTTTTTGCCCTAGGCAGAGGAAAAGGCTTCTGCAAGTGTGAATAAACCAACAGAGAGTTTCAGGGAGGTTTGGCTGGGCTTTTCTAAGAAATTACCTCATAAAATCCCTGCAGAAATGTCCCAGGTTCAGAAGATTTCACAAAGCAAGAGTCAGAAAAGGAGCAGCTTTTGCACATAACTTTCCTCTGGGCCTTGGCACAGGCTGTGTTTTAGGGGTGCCAGCACCACTCCAGCAT
This sequence comes from Tichodroma muraria, assembly GCA_013390105.1. NCBI lineage: Eukaryota > Metazoa > Chordata > Aves > Passeriformes > Sittidae > Tichodroma > Tichodroma muraria. The sequence continues at coordinate 61,040 of WAAG01025521.1, forward strand.
CTCACTCACAGATTTGCTCTACCACATTTGCTTGCAAATGCTAAGATGTAAGGAAGGAAATAATTATTACTGTAGCTTCTTGGGAATAGTTCCACAAACTTATTTCTAGTTGAGATTTCTAGTTTACATAAGCCTTCAAACATTTTTACACATTCTGAGATTTAACTGAGGGGGGAAAAAAAGATGGACTCCTGAAAAACAGCTGAGGGCTAGAAGAGCTGTTTCCATCTAGCACTGGTTGAGTTATTGGGCTAGCAGTGAAAGAGAGAGACACCATGTTACTCTGAGGATCCAGCAGCTTCTTCTATCACACTGAGATAAAAATGTGTGAACATCAACCACATGGAACACAAGTTCTTTGTTTTTCTTTCCCTAATGAACTCTGCAAAGAATGCAACATAATTATGCCTCCAAAAGAAACTACTATGCTATCAGAGATACTAAAAAAGCTCTGTTCTTTGGCTGGCACCCATCTCTGCAAATGCTGTCACAACAGACTCCAAACTGTCACTTCAGCAACTGCCCCTCACGGGAAAAACATATTTCTTCTAATTAGGCAAAATTCTAACTCCGCATCTGAAGAGTATAATTTGATCTTTTCTCTAGAAACTCATTAACCACTTGAGTTCAATTATTAACATTTGCATTAATAACTCACTGAATTAACTACCCATTGTGTGAGTGCAGCTCCTGCTTTGGCAGGATGATGCTCTGAGGACATTCCACTGGGGAGGGAGTGTGGGCCATGCCCACCTACGAAACTCCTCTGAATGTTGCAGAGATGTAGTTCCTGCCTCTGGGTCTGCCATCAGCTCACTGGATGGCTTTGGGCAGGTTATCCTCTTTTCCTTTCCTTTTTACAACTGTTAAGACAGCCAAGCCATGAGCAGGGACTTCTCCCCATTCTCTTCCTTCACCCCCTCCAGGACTAATAAAGTGCCCAATACAAGGACACCAAGGCAATAATTGCAATAATAACTTCTGGCAAGGGTGGAAGGCATCAGTACTCAGCTCCTGATGCTGGGCCTGGTGCTGTGAAGCTCCCAATATGAAACAAAATAAATAAAAAACACCATGCCTAGGTAGTGTTTAATGCCGCAATTATTCATGCTGGGGCTCCTGCAGGGCCCAGAGCAGCAAGAAACCTGCTGAAAGCCCTAGAGGTTCTGAGATAAATCCAAACTACACTGATTGCTTGATGGAAACCTTTCATAGCAATGGGAACCCACAACTCATTCAGTAAGAAACAGGTTATCAAGCAGTGTTGTAAACACTGAACACGCAGACACATGCTTGCACCTGGCCTTGTTATAAAACGAGATGACTTCCAAATCCAGGGCACAGTGGGGTGATGCACAGTACAGCCTTTCAAATGCAGAAATGTATCTTCAGAAAGCTATTTCCTCACAAAAGCTCCATGATTTGAATTGGGAAGGGAAACACAGTAATCACATGAGCACAGTAAGCACATGAGCACATAAACAACTAACTTCTACTTTTGGTTTAAACCAGGTGGGTATGTACACTCAGCACTTTTCTCAGAAGTAAAGGTTCCACGGGTCTTTGTCAGGTTGTTTCCCACAACATTTATGGGTGAGTAGCTCCATGTTAAGGATTTCCTGAATCCTTTAAAATTCTCTGCTGGCATTTGCTACATTGTTTTGGATATGCAGTAAGGTGTGAACCTGCTCAGGAAGCTGAAAGGCTCCACTCACAGCACCACTCAGTACACAGCACCACTCGATGCTATTTGGATACTGACTCAGACATTTTTGCTTCACAGAAAAGGAATGTAACAAAAGTTACTTTCTGTTGTGAGATTTGACACACTTAAGCAGTCCTAAAAAAACCAACAAACAATCAGTGCTATAAAGGAACTAGCTGAAAAAATAAACCCTTCCAAATTCACAGTGCCATAAGATATTTTCAGATGAGTAAAGCCATAAACTTACGCAAGACTTTCTACATAAACTGTAATATCAGTCTGCACGAGATTCTGGTGCTTTTGTTATTTCTGCAGTTGGTAAATTCAGGCGTAACAATTTCTGAAGTCCTTCAGCTTTTACAAAACAGGTGTGATTGACAGCCTCTAAATGCTCTGCTTTTCATAACAATCATGATTGACAGCCCTTTGCAGCATAGCCCAATCAGCCTAACAATGTTATTGTTCTCTAATAATTACCTGATAATTTTTTTTCAACGTGTTGCTGTTAGCTATGGTTCAACTAAGAGTCCTCTGAACTTCCCAAAAGTTTATTTAACTTGCACAGATTTGAGGCTGCCTTTCTGGGAGCCTCATTCTGTGGTGGCACTGGGATTGCACACACTGGTTCCCAAGGTGCACGGGCTGTCGCTCTGCCTGTTAGCAATGCTTTTCCTGGCAAACAGAACACATCAGAGCCCCAAAAATGTGATAATCCATGTGTCATTTTGGCATATATCACTCACAAAGTTTTTGTACAAAGAGAAATGTTTCTTAATTTAATAGTCCCTGGAGCATAAAGAATACAGCTCACAGTTTGCATGCACCCAGGGCCAGAGCCTCGCGTGGGATGCGTGCCTGGAGCTGAGCTCTGCTCAGAACAGTTTACTACCTCCAAGCTGCTCAAGATGGCAACTTGTTTAACCTCTGCTGAAAGCAATAATTGAGATTTTTCTGCTACAGAGAGATCATCCTCGAGAACCAGCCAGGGAAACTGACTTGCATGAATCACATGAAGAAAATCATGACCTGGTAGGGTCCCTTTTCTGGTATCTACAAATAAATTTCTGAAATTGGAAAGTGTGGGTTTTTTCATCTCTCTCTTGGTTTTCAGATAGGATGGGAGCAGGAAGCAAGCAGCAAAATGAAAACCCGCATTGCTTCAGATTTCTGAGACTTTGTGAATAATATTTTTCTTGAGCATATTGAAAAACATGATAAAGGCCACCTACATTGCAAGAAAGGCAAAAGAAAGATTTCTGTCAGAGGGCTATTGAAAGTATATTATAATGCATTTAGTTACTTTTAAAAGGACCAATTAAAAAAAAAAAAAAAAAAAAAACCAGCCTTAAAGAAGGAAGCACACCCAGTCTGAGTTTTTCCAAACATTTCCAGTTTTTCAACGAGGTTACTGAAGAAGTAAGTAGGTATCAGAAGGAGAGAGCTGGGACTTTGCTTTTCAAAATCACAACTGTGGAACTTGAGCACAGCTTTGCAGTTCACTTATTGGGTCACCTTTTCAAGAACTGAAATGTGGCCTCTGCACCAAGCTACACTGTGCATCACCAAGCAGCCTGTAGACCCAGGGCATGGATTTGTGTGAATAATGCTGTAATATACAGGGTTTGTGCATATTTACTGCAAATGGAAGCAAGTACACAATGTATAGACTGCATAGTCAAATAGGCTAATTCTGCTCATAAACATTTGCTCACAGATATTCAGGGGCTGCACTGGGGCCAACTGAATGGTTAGACCACTACTATTTGTTAATTTAATTTTCTGTACTTCTGAATTCTACCCATATGTTTACAGAACTGGCCACTGCTGTAATGTATTACCCATGACCACAATCTCTAATTATCTATAGAGCTCGTTTCTTTATTGAGTGTTTTTCCCATCCTTAAACATGCTGGGCATTTTCTTACAGTTGGGCTTGGGTTGACAAATCGTGTAGAGAATAATTGTGAGGTGATGAATCATTGCAATGACAGCACTGTCTCACTACAGGCTGAGGAAACTACTCATTGCATACTAGATACAAAGCAGAGGACAAAAAACTCCGCCATCTGTAGCTTATGCCAACATCATGAGCAAGAGCTAAAACCAGCTTCCCACATATCTTAAGTCAATGGTATCTCTGACACCTCTTTTCAAGGACTCTCAGGATGCATTACTGAGTTCTCACCTCAGCACCCTGCAATCCCTCACCTTCAGGTTGGGCTCAGAGACTCCAGTGCACTCAGCTTGTCCAAAGTCTGTTTTGGCACCTAAAGCTCAGCTCTCCCACATGCACACAACCGCTGCTTGCTCACCAAAATGCAGGTCAGAGAACAGAATAATCACTGTGCAGAAAAAACCTTCTAGGGGTGCAGAGAGGGTGGGGACGACCCATGTGAAATACCTGGGGACCTACCCCACTGCCAGAAATGAGAATAAACTTTCCAAACATAAGGGCAACATCCTTCTCTGCTGTCTAAGGCACAGCAATATGTGGGAGAGAGGCACTGTAAAAACAGCAGAGGTGCTGATTTGCAGGGGGTCTCTTGCAGATCCAACACTTCTAAAAAATTATTGTAGCAATGGGATTTCTTCTGGTATTTCATATAAGACTCACAGGCATTTTTGTAGCACAAACTGACCCCTGCCAGGCACACAGTGTCATAGATCCTGTCCTTCCTGCACTTCACAGATCAAGCTGTAGTGGGTTGGTCCTGGCTGGATGCCAGACTCCCTCCAGAGCCTCTCTATCTCTCCCCTCTGCAGCTGGACAGGGGAGAGAAAACATAACAAAGGGTTCATGAGCTAGGACAGAGAGAGCTCTCAGCCTTGAGGTAATTCTGCTGCGCAGAAGAGTGAGATGAAGGAAAGTACTTCAAACATTTTCAGGATTAAAAATGAGCATCAGAAGCCACATCACCAGCCGACCCTTCCTGGACAAGCAGCTGCCCCCAAACAAGCCGAAGGAAACCCTGCATGGGGCAGAAGTGTGGCAGCATCTAACAACAGCTCGCTCCAAGCAGCTACACAGCCACAGTCTGTGTGGTACTTGAGACACCAAATGAAGAAAAATTAGTGCTGGTATGAAGTTTCTTCCCTGCAGTGGGTGAGACAAGCTTTTGCTCCAGTTTTTGCTGCGTTTCGATTCATTTGCCTCATCTTGCTGTCACCAGGTCTACGATGCAATTCCCAAAATCCCACATGAAAATCCAGAGAATAATCAATAAATTTATTTTTTCTTATTCAATACAAGTTACTGATTTATCTAAGTTTATTCAATATGTTCATGGTCCTCAGAGCAGTTTTGATGACCCCCACTTTCATTTTATAACAATGGAAATCTTTCCTTAGCACTGTTTCACTGCGGGAAAAAATTGAATACTGCCAGCTAAGGCTATCTTAAATCTTGAATAAATTACTTTGACCCTCTCTAATTATTACTTACCAACAGATACACTTCCAGCATCCTCTTCCCATTCATATTTTCTTACATTCACAATCTAAAACCAGATGCTAATGAATCAGCATTTACCTTATTTCCAATTTCACTAATTATTTATGAGTTTAGCTAAATCAATTTCACTTAAAATTACAGACTTAGTTACTCAAAGCAGAATTTTCTCACAATTAAGAATTTCAAGCTGCCTAAAAGTAAATAATACAATAAAATTTAATCTCTGTTCAAGGTCCAAATATATTGTTAAGTGATTTTAAACTGGCAAGAACATACTTAATTCTAGAGGTATCCCTTTAATCTAAAATGAATTAAACAAGAATGAAAAAATAAAAATGCATTACTGAGTATAAAAGACCCTGAAAATCACACAAATGCATTTTTACGTTCCAGACATAACACTGAAACCACTCTGGTTTTGTATCTTCAAAAATGCTATGAAATATGAACGCATTAATCCTGTCAATAAATTAAACACAATTTAAGGTGCTGAAAGATGTGCAGACCTTCAGCTGCCAGAGGTTAACTCCAGAGATGGGAGTGTCACAGCTTTGGCTTTAGAGCCCAGCAGGTGACACTGCACCAATTGTCACACCAGCTCCAGGTAGGGCTCTGCCCCACTACTGATTGCACAAGCTTACTTAATTAGATTCTGAGAACTTGTTAAAACATTTTAAAAGCTTATATCAATAGAAGTCAATCTAATATGGTATCTTCCACTCTGACAAATAATAACCTCTGCTGCCCACAGGTGCAGTCCCAGCCTTAAAACCCTGGGGGGTGCTTCCCCAAATGGCTCCTGCTGCATTTGTCACCTGCCTTTACCTTTTCCTCTCTTTCACTCATGCAGACTAAAGGCAGACTAAATGACCTGAAACCAAGTCTTTGAAGCAACACTTCCTTGAAGCACAGGTTTCCCAAGCCAGGAGGTTTGGGGGGAGTGATGGGGAGTGAAGCTCCTGGCCCTGAGCAGGAGCCGCTGGTTCCAGAGTCCCCAGCCCTGCCCTGCACCACTCACACCCCACCATCATTTCTTCCCGAGGCAAAAATCACACCACTTGCTCTTCACAGATTAGCACTTGACTGTTCAATCCATATTTCTCTGCTTCAGTTCACCAAGGAAAGCCAAGTACTTAGGGCTTTTCAGTCACCTAAATCCTGGCATTATTGACAACAAAACCACATTGCTGAGGGTTGGTTTTTTTTTGGTTTTGTGGACTGTTTTTCTAGCCTGAGGATTTTGGCTAGAAAAATTTTCAGCAAAGTGAAAGAGAATGGAGGAATGATATTACTTTTGTCCCATTTCCAAGGCAGAGTGGCAGAGAGCCAGTTCTCAGAATTTTTCTCAGAAGCTAATTGATTCATGTTTGTCTCAAGGCCCAGTATCCTTGTCAGAAGCTGTCATTGCTTTACCCACAGATAAAAGGCCACTCTTTCAATCATATGCAAAACCAGGGAAGTGCCACAGGTCAAAAAGCTTTGCTCAAAATTCAGATTGCACCCAGAAGTTCACCAACCATTAGACGTTGCTGTAAATCAGCATGACTAACCAGCTCAGTTCCACATCTTAATGTCACTGATGGATTTTCAGCAGCCCCAGAACCCATCCAACAGTGCCAGGGCAACTCTGGTGAACTGCACAGTGGGTGCAGGGTCATGGTGAAAAAGCCTCCCCACTAAATCCTCAGCAAGTCCTGCTTTAAGCCAGGCTTTGAAGGTGTCCTGTGACTAACACAGCCGACTTTCAGACCTGGCCAGTGGTAGGAGCCATGAAAGCTGTCAAAATGGATGGGAAAGAAAGAGCAAAATAGAGAACACCACAACCTGGGTTTCTTTTGGCTTTGCATCTTAGAAATCAGCTTGTGCTAGATACAAAGACAAATGGGACTACATTTTAGACGTGTTCTTTCTTTAGGTGAACTAATTCACCTGACTATATTTCAAAGTATCTTTATAACACCAATATATTGATATATTCCCAGGAAAACTTTTACAGAAAGCCTAACAGCAAATTTAGTAGGATTCCTTCATTACAAGTTCTTACACAGCTTCTCTATTATCTCAGGCTCTCAAACAGCTTTTCAGACACACAGTATCTGTACAACATGTAAACATACCTACGTTCAATTTACTAGCAGATAAACCAAGACCTGATATCTTGGAAATAAAATCTGGGAGAAGCAACAGAGCAGACACAATGCCCCCAGCTGGGTTCAGTCCTGGATTCTCACTCCAGAAAGCCTGGCCTGAGCACGTTTGAGATTTTCAAGCTTTTGGCTCAGCCACGTGGGCAAAGCACATCCTTCTATCAAACTGGAACTCTTTGATAATCACTCTGCTTGTCAGAATAGAAGCGGTAACAGAAAGACAGAGGGAGACAGTCATGACTATTTCACAGAACTTTCATGCTTCGGCGCTGTTCCATCAGACACCTGAGGGAAAACATGATTTTGGGCATGTTTTGGACTGGCTATTCATCACGTCTGAAATTCAGCACTTTGGAATGCGCTGTATCAGCTCACTAGCCCAGTTTTGTTTCCCTTTTTCTGTCATTATTTTATTGTTTTTTCTCAGCTGGGAAATATCCCAGGTAATTAATGAGTTGAAATAGTCACTAATGGATTCAGTGAAGGCAAAAACTAATGCAAGAGAAGCGCTGGGAGCATAGAGCCATGAGTGACGGCAGGGTGGGGAAACCTGAACAGGGCCCTTCCTTTTAAAAGCAGCTAAATGCTCAGCAGTTAATTGAGCAGAGGAGCTCAACCCATCTTATTCAACTACAATGTAACTTGAATATCAATGCTGTCCTGTGCAATACTCTACAGCTGCCTGGCACAGTCTAAGCTAGATGCCTGAATTTCAGCATTCAGTGTTAATGTCTGAAAACAGTCTGATGGCTCATGGACCATTTCTGCTGTGAATTTAAAGCAATTGTAATGTCTGAGACAGTTTCTCCAATGTCCATAACTGAATTCAAATTAAATGCAACAGCCAAGAGACATGAGCCTAAATATCTCTGCCTGAGGTAGAAGAATTGATATATTAACTGAAGGATAAGGTTGAACACATTGTACCTCAGGAAATGCATTTGATCCAAAGCACATTAAGACTGTCAACAATTTGGCATGGATGTTCACAGCATGGTAAACTGTCCTGGTTTGGCATGGATTTATTATTCTGGTGGAAGTGATTCCCTATTGGGACCTTATTGGCTTCCTGTGGACCTGACATGGCCCATAAACACAGCTGGGGGAAAAAAAGCTGTGAAAGATGGGAGGAACTTCACGAATGCAGATTCCCAGGCAGCTGCTGTTCGTGGAAGTTGAAGCCATGAGAGAACTGTTTTTCTTGTGGGGAGATCTCCATAGCTTATCAAGAGATGCTTCTCTCCCTAAGTAAGCTGAAAAAAGACTATTCTAGAGATAGAAAACTGACTGAAGATTCTGGGTGTTGTTTCTGTGCATTGTCAGCGAGAGAGAGGGGAATGTTGGGGGAAGGAGGAGAGGTGATATGAAGGTTTTATTCTGATTCTTATTATTCTTATTCTAGTCCTGTTAATAAAGTTTTCTTTATATCCTTTCAAAGTTTAGGCCTGCTTTGCTTTTCTCCTGAACCTATCTCACAGAAGGAAATGGACCCACCACATAATTGGTGCATGGGTCAGGAAATCTCAAATTGGTGAGCCTAAACTACTACGCACACTAAAAAAAAAAAAATCATTACTGTGCCATAGGATGCAATAAAACAGGGCTTCAACACAGACAGTAATGCTCTAGAGAGAAAAAGTACACAGCCAGCAAATCAAAGAAACAGGTCCCCAGGCTGGAATCATAAGGGATTAAATATTTTTGTTTATTTGATGTGAGAAGTTCCAATCAGATCCCAAGGTTTCTTCTGGCATGTGAAAGTACTGTTTAATCCTGCTGCCCATAATCTATTACCACTGCTCTTCATTTCTGCCTCACCTCTGCACACACACACACAACACGTGTGGATCAATGCCGGCCTCCTGTCCATCACAGGGAGCCCTTCCACCAGCTGGGGCAGAACTGCCTGCAGAGCTCCACCTGAGCTGGATCAGGAGCAGAACCTGGGTGTGGACAAGAGTCCTGCTGTAAAGGCAGTCCTGTGCTTTGGCAATCAAAATAAATCCTGTACTGCAAACTGGGGCTTGGCTACATCTTTTCATTAACCAAATCATCTTCAGTAAATAATTATTTTGTGTTCCAGGCTTGCTTGCTCTACTTATATCAACATTAAAGAAAGAAAAATCAAGGCCTAGACAAAGAGGCAGTGTGTTTTCTATGAAGGAGAATAAAATTTGCTGCTTGGTCACAAAATGACAGACTGGCTGGAGTTGGAAGGAACCTCTGGAGATCATCTAGTCCAACCTCCCTGCTCAGGCTGATTGACATAGAGCAGGTTGCACAGGAGTGCATCCAGGCAGGTTTGAATCTCTCAAAAGGAGACTCCACCATCTCTCTGGGCAGCCTGTTCCAGTGCTCTGTCCCTCTCACAGTACAGAACTTTTTCCTCCTATTCTGATGGATTTTCCTGTGTTTCAGTTCATGCCATTGCCTTGTCCTGTCACTGAAAGAAGCCCGATTTGGTTCTTGTATACAGAGCCTAATGAAGTCAAGGGAAAATGGATGGCTACTACTGAGGGGTAGACTTCACCACAGAACAGAAACAACTTCGGATATTTAAATGACACCTTTTTGCTACTGTATCCAACTCACTATGCTAAAAAACTCACCAAGAGTGCTTGATAGGTTTTCTTTTTACCTGCGGCAGATCACAGTTTTTGGGGATAAGTGAAGTGTTTTCTGTAGGGGTTTTAAAGAAGCTAAAAAATTCATTGAAGCCAAACTACATCAGAGCCATCCACTATAAAGATAATTTTCTTCCCTCCTTCAAGCCAAATAGTTTGTTAAGAAGAAAACCTCCAAATTCTCAGCCTAAAAGTACCAAATAGTGCTTGGGACCACAAGCTGAAGTTCATGCAGCACTGGAAATTTGCTGTGACCAGTGAGTGTTCTGTGAAACCACCGAGTCTGTTCTTTACATGGTTTGACTCCCTCACTGTGAGCTGGAAGCAGAAAAATCTGGTGGATAGGATGTTTTTTACTTCTCTACAGTTCCACTTCTTGCAAGATTATCTTCCCTTCTTCTTACTGCTCTAGTGACCTTGGAAAACAGAGATAGAGATCATAGAAGCAGAATCCAAAAGGATTATTGCTTTTATTATCTTACTATTGGGAAGCTGATTAAAAGCACATACTCTTTCACAGACTACCCTGTCCATTAGCACTTTCAGCTCTCTTAAAAAGGTCACTGAGCAGGACATTAAAAACAGCCTTAAGTACTAAGCGCTCTTTACTTCCAGTACAGGGGTTGCCATGGCAAATGTTGTAGGAAGTTGTCTGTCCCTAGCTCAGCAGTCCTATCTTAATTCCTACTACAACACAACAATGGCAACAAGGATTTTTTGGTAAGAAAACCTCACTGTCCTGATAGCGAGGCAAATAACTGTGGTGAATGAGGGATAGTCACATAAATACTGCTATTTTATCTGCACAATTTCAGACAAATCTCTGGTCTGTGATGGTCCCTGAGCTGCTGACCAGGCCACAGTGACAATATGCTTGACCTGGTTTGGGGCCATCAGCACTTCTTTGCTGAGTGGCAATACAAAGCCAGAAAATCACTACGTGAAAATCACTGCAGGTATCACCTCACACTTTCACAACGCCAACCCAAGGACATCTTACAAGGTCTGAAGATAGGACCTTTGCTACTTTCCCATTGTAATAGCAAGCTTTTTTCTAATGTCATTTCTCTGGAAGCTATCAACTGCTTTGGCATCAAGTAGGGTCTCCTAACATCTCCTCCTACCACGTAGAATGGCAAGGCATGAACTCTGAAGACAGAGTCTCTCTTAAACCCAGGAAGAGGTTAGACATGGAGAATATGCTCCCAGCCTCTCTAGGCTGTTCAAAGTACCAGTTATAAAATCAATGTATTTAACAATAGATCGGAGCAGTCATCTCCATAAGCCCCCAAATCCTTTTGTGTGGTCACACATCCTTAAAACAGTTTTTATTCCATACCTGGTTTGAGCAGCAACGAATCTGCTGGAACACCAGGGTGCTGTGGTGTTTAATTGAGGAAGAGAGAAGACTGCCAAATGGACAGAAATAACTCACAGGAGCAGAAGCTTTTTCTTTTTTGGATGACATTAGTACATTGCTGCTTTTATGGAAGAATCCCCCACGAGTTTACAGAGCACTGTGAGTCAGCCTCGTCCCTCGGAGTAAATCCGGGCGAGGGTCGGCTGCTCTGCTACTGGGATCGACCCAAGGAAAGGAGGGAGCCCTGCTTGCTGACAGCTGCCATGCCATGCAGATAACCCATCTTCCTGCAGTCATTTGTGGGTGTCAGGAGAAGCTAAGAATAACCCAGGAAACGCCTCTGGAAAGGTCTGCTAAGCAGTGAGCTGAAAGAAACTTCTCTCAAGGTACAGCGAGCACATCCTGGCTTCAGCTTAAAACACAGCCTTAGGTGACCTCTACCAGGTGATTGCAGGTGCTAATCACACGTTGCACTTAAAATTACTGATTTACCTGCCCATGAAGTGTTAAAACCAGCACAGAAAAGTAGACATTAGAAAAAATACTTACATCCCGGCCCATATGGGATACATTAGAGTTGCTAAGCTTAAGGAAATAGGTATCTGCCCCCACCTGTTTATTAAAGGGAGTTGTGAAGCAAATTGCAGCATTTAAGGTCCTGCTTACTCACAAGCCAGATAAATTAGAATTTCTTTTTTTTTTTTATAACAGCTTGTCTCAAACAAGCTACAATAATATGCCTGCCCAGCAGAGAAAGCAGGTCAGCACTGACTGCCATTCAGAAGGAGAGATGATCAGTTGAAAGAAAGAAGCCAATTGAGGCAATTGGACACTCCTAGTCAGGACCATACTAGGGAGAAAAGAAAGGAGATAAGGAACATGATGGTCAGACAGGACCCAGTCTCCCCAGCAGAGGCTGGGGCAAATCTGGTGCTGTGGATGAGATACATTTCATGTCCTTGCCTGCAAACTGAGGAAGCATGCTATGATCAGACCCTAGAAACTAAAAATAAAAACAAAATCCAAACAACAACACTGTGTTTTTGTCAGCTTTAAGTTTCTTGTTTTCCTTGTTAACAAGATCAAGAAATTTCTTTGCCAGAGAAAGCTCTATAATTCTGTAAACTTACAAAAGTTTGTGAAAGACAGGGTTACTGATTAACTCCTGATTAATGCTGAAGCTTTAGGGCAGCCTAGCAACTAAATTAATACTTGAACTGTACCTGCAGGATTCAAAACCAGCTGTTAACTCTCTTGAGACATGCAAAGCCAGCTTGCTCTCAGGGTCTTCAGAATGAGCATAACTGTCCTGGGTTTGGACCCATGCACTCTAAGCACAATGAAATTGCAGCCATATAAAACCACAGAGAACAAGGTTAGAAGGAAGCCCAGGTAATAAAAGGTCATATCACGTGAAAAGCTGACCTTCACTTTGTTGCAGCTAAATTTTTGCAAAAAGAAAAAAGTGCCATCCCTTTCAAAAAAAAAACATGTAAGATATAACCCAACTCACATGCACTCCCAAATTAAAGGTCAAAAATGTTAAATGTACCTTTTTATATTGCCAAAATATCTGAATATACTGGATCTATTGAAGTGTCTGATACCAGCTAGAATCAAGAACAGCAGAAGACAAATTTGGATGAAAAGTCTCATCTGGAATCTTCCAGATAAAGCTTCTTCCAATATCATAAAAATATACAGAGAAAACACTTTTAATTCAATCAGCATTAGAGAGTTTCAATTAATTCCAGGGGGGAAACAAAAAAACAAGCACATCTCTGCTCAGCATAAAAAGCAACAGATTTTGTAATGGAGCACAAGGACTCACACTTTTCTCTCTTTCTCAGGAACAAAGCTCTGTAAACACTGGGCATACTATCAATCTGAACCTTCTTGATGCTCTGAATGACTTGGACAAGTAATAACCAAGTCACTGCCCTGCATTGCTCAGACAAGGTACAGGGCCTTCTTAGGCTTGGCTTCAGAGCAAATCAGGAACAGGACATGGGCTGTTTCATCCTTTGGAATTTGAGGCAATTACCTTTTTTATTTTAAATTACAAAAATTATCATCCTGCATCTGAATTTGAATCCACAAATGGTTCCTAATAGAAGAACACTTTGATTAAGTCATCAAACAAAATACTCTGGAGCTGGTAGCAGCAAGGCACCAGCTGCTTCTGAGAGCAACTCTGTGTCAGGTGCAAAAGCTGAGAAGTCTGGAGTTAACATCCAGCTACCTAACCATTTTGTCCCTTTCAGCAGCAAGAGGACAAAGGCACAGCTCTCTTTGACAACCAAAAGACTTGGTCAGAGCCTGGTGCTAATAACACCATGGTCAGGGTTTGATCCCTGCATGGCCATTCACTGAAGGGCTGGGCTCGATGATCCTTGTGGGTCCCTTCCAACTCAGAATATTCTGTGATTCAAATGTGGAGTCAGCAGGAATGTTCCTACCCAAAGTGCACAGAAGGAAAGGAACCTCTGCCTTTCAATTAATTATTTAAATTACTTGATGCAACCCTTATGTTCACAATCTGCAGCTACACTGAGAAACATAAGCAATCCAAAACCTCCAAGGACCTTAATCATTACAGAATATGCAGGGGGAAGTTGTTGACAACCACAGCAGTAATTTAAATCTGCTGGCACTTTTGGAAACAAATAGCTCTGTATAAAATCCATCTGGAGCTGGCTTCCCTTCCTCTTGGTCCCTGATCACTGACAGCAGGACATCCCCACCTCCACCCACCAGGTGATCAGCAGGGCAGGCAGTGAATCCTGTAGGTGATCACATGGGGCACACGGGTGTTTTCTCTCCTGAGAAAAGCACAAAGCAATTCTTCTGCAGCTGTCACTGAGAAGTGCTTCCCCCAGAAACAGCTTGTGTGGTTCTTTAGCGTTTTTACTGCTGGACAGCAACCATGGATTTTTTTGTGGAAACAGTTACCCTCTCCAAAAGTACAATTCTTCACTGTTAAAATCCACAAGCAATAATGGGTTGGTAATGTTACAGCTTTTCTGTCTCCCCACCAGAAAGTTATTTTATCATTAATTTTTGGTCAAATCCCAACAAATCATTCTCACCCATCAGAGAAGGATGTGCTGCAGCACTCTGAGACTTCACAAGGTTCCAGTCACCAGTGAGACATCCCTGGAGTCTTGACCTTGTGTGGAAACTTGTCTTTCTGCTGAAGTGCTGCTCAAAACATCCTTCAAGATCCATAACTACTGATTTTATAGTATGTTAATTTCAAAACACTTCTCTGAATTTTAAGGGACAAGGATAGTACAACAGAAATCAGAGGCTGAAAGACAAGATCATGCAAAGGAGATAAACCATTTTGCTATGTTTTTTAGATTAAATGTACAGAGCTTTTATGAAGCTAGTGAAAATCTTCTAGATTAGCCTTTAGAATTATTTTCTTTCTGCTCCCTCCTCACTAGCATCACTGCAAATAGTTGCCAGCAACATAATTGAGCCTGTGAAAGGCACCATAAAGGCTTCTGTGCCTCAAGGCACATCACTTCTGCTCCTCCTTTTATTTTCCCATGTATTTAATTGAACTCAGCAGTAACCTTTACCACATGAAACCAAGATGGCAAAACAGTAGATTTGATCTGTGTGCTCAGTCTGGACTGCTCTGCTGTGAACTGCTGGGGGAAGTGGTGTCTGGAGAATGCCTGGGTTTGAAATGGGAAAGCTCATGTTGCCTGTCCTCCTGCTCCCACTTGGTGGGAAGTTTTGCCCCACATCTTTTCCATGTAGCAGCCCACAGCAGAAAAGTCAGGAAAGCAAACCTCTGTAGAAATTTTCCCTAAATTACATGTAACTGTTGATAGGGAGTGGTGAGTATCTCACTAGCACAGGTACAGGAACCCAATCCTTTACCCTAACCCTTACACTTTCAAAATACCATAAACCATGGGCAATCAAAACAAAAGCAAAACTAAAAACACAGCCAAAACCTTGCCTTAACACTATATCTACAGATCATTCTCCCCTCCACTTTATTTTATTCTGTGTTTCACCCCAAACTTCACATTAGCCAGAAAGATTTCTCAAAATGGAAAGCAGTTATCTTTTGTGTTTGCCTGATATCCAGCACTGTGGAACATCCTTCCTGGTTGGAAGGTACAGAAACAACACTGCTAAACGTGTTCAGGACCACAAGTTTCTTCCCATTTGCAAAGGGAATAAGGAAAAACACAAAGGGCCTGAAGTCTGAGATTAGATAGAAGTTCTAAGACTTACCACCCATCTATTTAGCAGAACCTAGTGCACAAGAGAATGATAACCTTCTGTGTTTGGGTGAGAATGCAACTCAATGTCCAGCTCTGCAGCATCAATCTCAAATTACAAAACACTTTTAATGCACAGGATCATCGAAGTTAGTGCAAAACCAACCCAGTCCTGAAGTCGCAGAGAAGAAATTTTGGCAATAATGGAAGGACATAGTCAGTATTATTGTCATAAAATGTCTGTAGTTACTACACTGGCAATTTTTCCAAATGGGTTGGCTTAGAGACTGGCCTCTTGCACTGATTACTAAATTATTTCCTTTACAAAGGTCTAAGTGGCTCTGTTTTCCAGATGAATAGCCTGAAGCCACTTGGTTCAGAGCTTCAGTCCCCCGAGATTCATCTTGGACAGTAAAGAAATGAGACAGATGAACACTAGACTACTCTGTGTACAAACCCAGCAGTGGCTTGGCTGTTGAGAATGCTTTGTGTAAAATACCACTGAATTTAAAATAAAGACAGGTGAATTGAGGCTAGTTAAAAGTTAGAAGAAGTCAGAAGCAGTATTTGATAACAAAGCATTTTAAAACAAATAAAGCTGCCTGAAGAGATTTTTGGTTTCACTACTGTTGCAGCAGACCTCTCATTAGGGGTAGAAATGAGCCAAGACAGAGATATTCAGCAATGTGAAAAGGGTCCCAGTTTATTCTTCCTTATAGCTTGGCCATCCTGACTCTGATTACAGCAAGCTCCACTGTAGGGTCTGATCAATTGCAGACTGACTGCTGGCTATCTCCTGCTGGACAAATATTAGTTTGCAGACTCTGAATGCAAGCCTTCACCTAGCTCAGCAATGACTGCAGGCTCCAATAGCAGGCTCTAACTCCATCAGACCCAGAATGACCTCATGGCAGATCTTTTTGCTGGCAGTAACTCTCTTCCTTACACCATCCTCCTTTCTGCTCCCTAGACCTTTCCTTCTTCCTCAGTGCTCCTCCACCTTCTCAAGGCTCTCTTCATCCAGGTCATCTTCCTCAGAGTTCTCTTCATCAGAAGGCTCCAGCCAACCCTCCCCTTTTATCACACCCATCTTTATTAGTCACAGCTGCAAATCATCAAAAGCAACGCTATTCCTCTTCTTTGGTAATTAGTACAACTGTGACTTATCAAGGGCAAGGTTGCCTGTAATCCCTTCTTTCACACCACACACATCTCATTTCATCTGGGAGAGCTGCCTTGCCAGGCAAATTAAGAGCAGTATGCTGGGACTGGCACTTTCCCAACCCAGCCACTGCCAGAATGGCAGTGTTCTGGAATCCTGCAATGCCCTGTCCCCCTTGCCCGCCCCCAAGGAACAGCAGTTTCATTATTTGAATGTGCAGTTATGCATTTGCCCAGCACTTGCTGAGCAACACTTACTTTTTTCTCGAAAGAGAGCACCTGTGCTCAGGGAGGGGAGCTCTCTGCAGCCACTTGCACATCTGGTGGGTGGTGGTGCAGCGCTGCTGGCAGGGGCTGGAGCAGGGAGAGGCCGTGGGCGAGTGGGGCGAGGATCTCACACGGAACCACGGAGACGCGGCTTTCCACCAGCCTTTGGTGGAACAGGATCTGGGCTGCACAGCAGGAAACAGGGAGGTTCAGCCCCTCTGGCAGCCGCTCCAAAGGAGATCTGAGGCCTGTGTATGGTGATGAGCTTGGCAGGTTTGCTGTGCCTGTGGCTAAGGGCCCTCCTAGCAGGAATTCAGTGGCTCTTCTCAAAGCACTCTGAACCTGTGGATGGCACTGGGCTGAGCTGCTCACTGGGGAGGAGATTCAAACATGCCAGGGAGACCTCTGGGGAAGAGAGATGGAGAGAGAGAGACGAATGAAAAACAATGTTTATCCTTGAAATTTAAATGTCTGTGGCTTTTCTAGAGTATGTTTGAAACATCTCGATTAAATTAGTCCATTAGAAAAAGTCTTATTAATTGGAAAGCTTGGTCAGCTGTGTCTTACTCAGAATTTGTTCTGGTTTTAGTATTTTATCATTAAACATAGTTCTGAGTAATTCGAACCTCACAACATCAAGGAAAAATTACCCATAATTAACATTTTCAAGTGCCAGCAGCTTATATCACACTAACACCAGCAAGAGCTCGTATACCACTCTCCTCAACTCTACTTCACTTGTTTATTTAGTCTAGTTTATCACCAAATTTCTTCTTGGGTTCCACTGATGCAAATTTGCACTGGTTTGAACAGTTCCTCTGCAAACACAACAAACCAGCTCCATGCAGGAAGGTTTAATCTGTCACCAGAGCTTTTCAGCAATCAGATTCCAAAGCATTAGCTTTGTTAATTAAAGTAGCACATCTGAAAAATTAGCAGAAGGGAATACACTGGCATATTTCTGTGCAACAGGGAGAATTTATATCTTCAGCAGTCACCAGTGGACTGAAAAAAGCCAGTATAGCATGACATATGATGCTGCAGCACCCCTGGACTAGAAAGACAAGTAATATGAGTCATTTAAAAACTAGGAACATTCAAAAAGTCATTTAAAAGCTACTAAACCTCACAAAATCAAACAAATACATTAATCAATTAAAACCTCTATGAAACTTCCTTATTCAATTTTGCTGTAGTAGTGTCACACGGCTGTGGAAGCTGCCCTTCACTAACCAAAAACTAGCATGTTCCCATCCCCACTTATTCTCCTTGATTAGTGAAATATCAGAAGGAAATAAAAAACAAGGTGGAGTGATGCAGGAAAAATAAATACTAGTATTTAAATTTTGTCGTGTTCTTCTCATTCATGAATCTTAAACTTGTTTATAAAAGACAGTGGATGGCACCCTTCTGCAAGAGTGAATTGTGGCCACCAACCACGACAGGTAAGATGGAATGCAGCACCACAGGCAAGGGGAGTCATCCAGCACTGGGAGCCCAGGTCAGGGAAATGCCTGACTCTCTGAGGAACTGAACAGCACTTGCTCCAAAACATCTCTACTGCACAGCCCAAGAAAACAAAATGGCAAAACTCCTCTGTGCACCCTACCCACTCCCACAGATCCCAGAGCCTGGAGCAGCACAAGGGAAACCTCTGTGCAGAGGCTGTGCAGGAACCCAAGAAAGTCAGAATCTCTTCCCTGGAGGCTCCAGTGATATCCAGCACAGCATAGAAGTGCTAAATGAGAAGGGGGAAGGAGCATGAAAAGCAGCAGCACAAGGAAGGCCATGAGCAGATGTGTGTTGGCTGCAGCACAGTGTTTGCCCCACCAAACCAGTCCCAAAGCAGGGTCAGCAGAGGAGTAAGAGTTTAGGGAAGGAGCTGACATCTGTAAGCATGGGAAAAGGGAAAGTTACTGGTGTAACTGATCTCAGCTAACCCACAGACCTACTGTAATATCAATATAGCAAATATCAGTCTATCAGTGCTCCTCAAAGGGGAGAGGAAGCTAAGGAGGAGGCAAAGAAGATTTGTACAATGTGTTTGTGTGTAAGTGGATCCTGTGTTGGACCATCCAATGCAGGTTCTTGTCTCTGCATCACCGTCTGTTTTCAAGTTCCTCAAAACCTCTGTCTTTAAAAAGTCCTTTTTGCAACAGAAGTGACTGAACTGGTAACTCTCCCTTACCAGGCCACCCAATATGATGTAATTTATACTGCACACACATGACAAATCCCAAGGAATACTTTGCCATGCTACAGTCTGAGGTCCAAGGCACTCATCTTGGTGACCCTCTCAGCATGTGACAGCTGCTGAGATGAGTCTATGAGCAGAGGACTCATCAGATACAGCTGCTCTGAGGCTTGAAGGAGTGAGAAAACCCAGCCTTACACACTGCACAATGCCTCCTCCTTTATCTTTTGTAAAATGACCTCTCAGGAAAGCAATTCCAAAGTGACTGGTGTTGCTGGTGACACACAGCTAGGTGAAAGAGAGAATTTACAGTGATTAGAATAGATCAGATTTATGGACTAACGAGACAGGTGATGCGTAAAGCAGGGAATGAAATGTAATGAGGCCAAGAAAAAATTAAGCACATGCTCTATTCCAATCTAAACAGCAGTGTACAATTAGACAGGAAACACAATCTAAAACAATTCACTATAATGTTTCATAGCAGCAGAAAGAAAACACAGAAAAGATCTTGCAGCTCTTGCAGACCACACAATACAGAGAACAAACCAAGGGAAGATCGTAAGGCTAGTTGAAACTTCCCTATGAAATGCACAAAGAGCCTGTCAATCTCAGGAGCACTTTTTGCCACATTGAAAAATGAGAGACACTGCCAAACGGGCTTCCAGAAGGTTCAAACTCTGTCCTGAAAGATTTTGTAGATACCGTGTTACTTAGGCAACATGAGAATTTTTGCAAAATTAAACCTACAAGTTACATTAAATCATCCTAAAGCTTGCAGGATCTGACGGCCTTTAGGCACATGACAGATAAATGCAAGAGAGAAGCTGTTTCTCAAAATGAAAGGAAAGCAGGGAATAAAACCGGCCTAGAGGCAAACAGGAATGAGAAGCCAAGAGTTTGAACTGGTCCTTGAAAACGCCTTGGTGGTCTGGTAGTGGGGCTGAGCCATATTGGAGAAAATGCTGTACCAAAGGATGTTCTGGGTTACCAGACACTGCTGCGGGAATATTTTAATGCAAATAACTTATTTACAGATAGAGATGCCCTTAAAACTGTGACAATTTTCTTTGCGCAGGGTTTATATTTCTGCTCTGAAGACATTTACATACATGCTTAACTTTACATATGTTGACTAGTTATCAACTAGTTATCAACTATTATCAACTGGGATAATCATGGGTTTCAATTTAACATGTTTAGCATTATAAAAAGCAAGGGGATTAGCAAGTTGGTATGTTTTTATCTGTCTTTGGTTCACCGTATATTTTTTGCAGTTATACTTGGGGCAACAGGAAGACCTGCAACTCCCAGAAAGCTAAGAGAAAATGCAAGATTTTAAAATACTATTAGATGCTACAAAATTTTTCTTTATTGGAGAGCACTCATTTTTAAAGGCCTTCTGTACATACTTTATTAAAACATTTCCTCAATCATAGCAGCTTCTTAGCTGTATTCCTGACTAGCTTCTTGATTGGGCTCAGAAGTAAAATTATCATTCAGATATTAGCAGTTTTGTTGTTCAAAGTCTAATCTATTTTGAAAGCTTGAACAAAGTAAATAAATATTTAAATTAAATATAATATGCACTTGCTTAGTGATTTTAATTAAGTTGCTGTTCCCTTGAAAAGTGTAAGCATTTAAAGCCAGTGCAATAGGAGAATAATGTTAGAGCATTTAAGACTCTGTACCATTATTAATATATTTTTGAGTATATTGCAGGCTGAGTTTAGCACTGTAGTCAATGCTGCTACACAACTACTCAATTATCTTACAAAAAAAATACAAAAAATTTGAAAACTTAACTCAATTTTGAACTGCTATGACTGAGGCACAGAAGACTGTTTTACTCAATTTTCCCGCCCATTTTTATTTTTATTTGAGCTCAGTTCCTTTGTGATTCCCTCCCTGAGCCCACTGAGTGTGACAAAGGAGTCTCGTGGAGATTTATATGGCTTTAGGAAGGAAAGTCACCTGTGCTGGCTTCAAACAATTCTTCTCAAACAAGAGTTGCAATCCTATCTAAGACAAAGATTTATTCCTTGCATGAGGGTTACGAAATCTGAATCCCATCCATGGGCTCCCCTCATACTAAATAAATCCAAAACCAAAGGGTATCCCACCCACCCCAGAGCATGGCCCCAGCATAGGGAACTTGACAAGTTACAAATCCCACAGTCAGCTGCAAGATTTTTCTGCTGCAAGTTTGTAGTCCACAAACAAATAAAAATATTTCTTCTATTTGTTCCAATCCCTGAAAGTATGCCTGCATGACTGTAGTCACATTTTTATCACTACACGGACACTGTACTGGGCAAATTTTTCCTTGGTTTAAGGGACAGAGTCAGAGGTGGGAGGATAGGCTGTGTCTGCCCCTTACCCCAGAACTGGAACCAACAAATAGAACCCAAAAACAAAACAACAAAAAAAAACCAAAACAAACAAAAAAAAAAAAACCAGAAGAAAAGAAAAGTTTAAACCCATTTTTGGTATTTCTGAATGTCTGAATGTTTCTAACTAAACCAAAAGAAAATCAGTATTTTGCAGAGAACAGCTTTCAGTTTTCCTTTCAACAGCTTTGTGGCATATAAAAAGATAATAAGAAGATAGCCCTATATCTCTAGAGGCCTGATTTAAAAAATCTCTAATTCAGAAACAGCCACTTTCTGATCTAGAAATAAACAGCCCACCAGAAAACCCCAACTCAGCACCCCTCAAAAGAGCAACACACACAGACACAATCACAAGAGGGCAGAAGATTAACTCTCTTTTGATCTTTTGATGAGAAAGAGCACAGTTTTGACACAAAACTGCATTTTCTCCAGTGGACACCAAATCACTCAGAAGAGCACAGTTCAAGAGAGGATTTTCAAAACTGCCATCCAACTTTAATCTGTTCTACCAATTCAGCTGGTGACATCCAAAGCCCCAAGGCACGGGCATATTGCTCTTTCCCTGCTAAAGAGTCAGCATTGACAATATAGGATATTTAAGTACTTTAGAAGACTCTTAGGAAAGAAAATTAAACAAAAAGCAAAGCACAGCCAGAAAAAGCCAGCAATAATATTTTCCACCACAGCAGAATTTTCATTTCATGGAAGTTTGGCACTGGGTGCACAGGAACAGGGTCTCTGCCAGCAAGGTAGGGTACAGCAAGCACATTAAACCCACAGTAATTCTTCATGGCTTCAGCTTTGCCCTCTGTCATTCTTTTTCCTGCAGTCCCTTGCACAAAGAATGAGACATACGCCAGCATCACCTTTCACTGTGTCCCTCAGACACCTCTCTTCTGGCTTAATTTCCAATTAGCATTCCTGTTTTATATCCAGTATATCACTCATAATCATTTTAGTGCAGTCAAACAGTTCCTCCTCAAATGAGAGGAAGGTTAATGAAACTTCCTGTTAATGCCACTGTATGCTTTGCATAAGAAAGAGAGTGGATTTTAGATAACAGGAGGCAACCTCTCCTGTAATGCCTCAGAGCAGATGATGTCCCTTTTTCATCACTGACCTTCAGCTGGACTGCCCACATTTTACAAAGCCAGGAGATGCTTTCTGCCCTGACACTTTTGTACCCTGTGCCCAACAGAGAAGGAGCCCAAGAATCCTAAGCCTAGATCCTTGTCTGTAACAGAACAAAAATTGTGCCTTAAAAATGGAGCCAGATGCACCAGTGACAAAGGTGTTTGCATTGATGTGCTACTGGGAGTGTCCTCTCCCTTCTAGACCAGGAACTCAGCTCAGGAACCACACAGCCCAGCCTGGGACTGCCGTGGGCACAGGGAAGGGGCCCCTGCTGCTCTGGAGCCAGGAAGGGTGACAGCAGTGCCAGGTCCCTGCTTCACCTCCAAAACAAAGCATGTGAAGCCCAGCTTCTGTGTTCAAAGAGCAGAAAACACTAGAGGGAACACAATGCAAACAAGAAGGGATGATCTAAATGATCTAAATAGGAGTTTGACCTAGGAGCCACTGACTGCAGCCAAAATATTTCAATTTAAGTAACTGTTGGTAATCCTATGTATAATTCCTGTTACCCTTTAATCTTTCCCGAAAGAAAAAAAAAAAAAAAAATTCTGATTGTCTGGTAACAGTCGCCACTGGTTGTGGCATTACAGTAATTTCAAAAATTTTTATGCTAAGAGCACACCATGTTAGCAACTATACTTTTTCCTATTTTTTTACATTTTTTGTTGTTTAGATAATTTTACCTCCAACGTATGTCAAAATGCTTTTGAATCAAAGTTGGAGCTCAATTCACAATGCAGAAAAAAAGTATTTTAATAAGTGCAGTGGCTACAAAAGAAACCATTGAGTTTACATTTACAAAGAGTCAGCACGTGAAGAAAATTACCTACATAATTAGTGACTTGAGGCAATTGTGGCTAATCATATTATGATCAAAAGATTACAAAAGACCTCACTTCACCTTTACCTAAGAAAGGATTAATGATAACTGCTGGTTTTATGAACTACAGTGGTTTGCAATTAAGCATAATTTATATGTTTAGCCAGAGAATTCCCTGGGTTGTAGCTTTCTTTACATGTCAATAGGAAATATCTTAGGTTTAAATATTTGGTTTATGTGAATTTGAGATATTATGATAGGTTTAAATCTTAATACAGAAATTATGCAATGTCATTTTAATTCTGAAGGAGTCTATTTCAAATATACCTTGTATATCTATTTGAAATTTTTATTTCAAATAGATATACAAGGTTTAAGTTAAAAAGATAAAACCAACCCAAACAAAACCTCCAACAGGCCTCTGCCCCTCCCCCAAGACTTCACATTCCCTGGAGATGGAACTGATTTGAAGGATGTCATCAACAAGAAAGGGCAGCTTCAAAACTTAATTCTCATCAGAAGCAAAGCAGATGGGACAGGAAATGTGGTCCAGCACCCCCTCATAACCAGTTCACAGGAGCAAAGGGGTCTTATCCAAAATAGGAGACAGTGCCTGGGCTGAGCAGGATGTCAGGTACATCATCTCAGCTCATCACAAGGCTCAAACACCCACTCCTTCAGTCTCTGTTTTTCGCTGGAACCCACTGACCCCCTTGCCAAAGTGGGAAAACTCTCTGTGTGCTGTTTGTGATGGTGAATTTGTCACGTCAGTTTTATTCAGCATCACAAACAGAAGCCACGCTGGTCCCAAGGTCCAGATGATCCATCCCCACACCAGGTTGTCTTTCCACCCAAGAAAGCACAGCCCCTGCTCAGGGCTGAGCTGGCCAAACACCCCACACATCCTCTGGCAGGCTCCCCCGTGGCAAATCAGCCCAGACCCTGCAACAAATCTGGCCTGAGACCTCGGTTCCCCAGGGCCACGGCCATGGGGCAGGCAGCTGCGGCTCTGCAAAGTCTGGCTTAAGCTCCGGCTTTAGTTCAAACAGGAATCAATTCAGGGAAGCCCTCAAAGATCCCTTTTGCCTTTAGGAACACTTAGAGCACAAATCACTGTGTTTTGTCTTGGCGCCAGGCTTTGTACTTACTTTGTGTTACCATGAACAGCTGCCAAAAGGGAAGGGAGAGGAGCTGGGGTCCATTAGCCAGACTCTAGTTTTTCATGCTCTTCCCAGAAGTTGCTGCCCATGCTGTTCTGATGCATCTGTGCAGTTCTCATCCAAGTCACTGAAAGCCCACGCTGCAGCCCTGGGGTACCTACAGCTTTTCATTCTGGGTGACAGCCAGCAGCACAGGCAGCAGAAAGAGAGCTGATCCTACAGAAAGTATCACTGGGAAGAATGAACTCTATGTCAGCTCACTGTCTCCATGGAATGACATGCACTGGCCAAGCCGCAGACATCATAGAAGGTGCTGATTCTGAATACATGCAAAATGAAGGAAGTGGCATTTCTATCAGCAGGAAACATTTGGGTCGAAGTTAAGACAACTGTTTAGGAATTACCACGTGTGCTTACCCAGGAGGTCATGACAAGCGAATTTTGTCACCTAAAATTTAATGGGCCATTCCTACCAAAAGAGGTGTGCTTTTTTCTGTCCCTTCAGGGGGGACTCACCAAAATAATCTGCTTAGTGCTCATAAGGAGGTGGAGAAACACACACCAGGGCTTCTGTTACAGCCACTGCCTTCACAAAACACCTATTTAATATTTATTGGCTGTGAGTTCACACTTTGCACTGTCAGCTTTAAGACCTAGCCTACCTAGGATGGGAGAAGTGCAGCTTATTTAAATTAGTTATTTGCCTTTCAAAAAAGACTCAGGGAAGGTTCTTTAAGAACACCAAGCAATAACAATTAATAATATCTGAGTCACTGGGCTGGCCTGCTTTTAGACATCAAGGAGTTCTCTGTGGATTTTACCATTTATTAGTATTTTAAATTTTTTTAGATTAGAACACTATTTTTATAGTGTTGCCCACTACAGTTGGGCAATAAATATCTTAAGAGGGTTTTTCCCTTTAAATGCAGGGTTACAAAGTGATTTACAGTGAAAATTATGAAGACTTAATATTTGAGTTTCCTCTGGAACACAGTGTTCCTGCAAGGTCAGTACCACTGAACAGTATTTTAAACTCATGGAAATACATGTCTTGTGGGGCAGCCAAAATGCTGCAGTCCCTAATGACCTGTGCCACAGGACTAAGAATCAAGCAGCTGCAACTGCCAGCAAGGTTTTGATCACCAATTTGGGAATTAAAACCATCCTAAACTGATTATAACCACAATTTGCAGGGACAGCACAAAGGACACCTCTTTCCCTGACATGAGTCATTACCTTCTGTATGATTTGCTTTCTATGTTTTAAGATTTCCGAAACACTTTTGCATTAATTGCATTAATGCAAGTAAGCGATAAATGCAATAAAAAAAAAAATCACAAGACTCATTTACTTTTCCCAGTCATTTTCTAATGAATAATTTTACATGCAGACATTGTGCACTCTGTAGAACAGGCCCCTCAAAGGCAGGGTTTGAACAACCACAACCCAGCACTTTAGAAAGTGATCATACCAGTCCCCATGCCTGCATTCAGCCAAAAATACCACATTTATTTAAAGGTTTGCACCATTTCAGAAGGCTGCACAATGTCTCACACATAAGCAGTACTGCGGAAGAAACAAAGGCAGGGAAAGGGCAGGCACTGGGGACAAGGGCTGACTCCACAAGACATCCATCATGGCATAACGAGCACTGCATTCTTGGCAGGTTTATTGCTGCAAAAAAGGAATTAAGAGCAGCCTGAAGAGCCACAGCACAAGGGAGCTGCCTAGTGCTCCAATTTCACATCTGGATTTCCTGATGTTGTAAATGTCCACGTCACGAGTCTCACAACGCTCATATCCTATAATCAAACAGCCAAGTGAAAATTTGCATTTTTGTAGTATTGGGAACAGGAGGAGGGGATTATTCTCCATGGCTAAAAACTAATAACTGAAAATAATGTGATGCTAAATGAATAAAACTTAGAGAAGTAGTTAAAAGATTCATGAAATCCCTCAATATAAAGGTGCTGAGTCAAGCTTTTTTGAGTGTGTGCCAAGACTGCACTGCTCAGAAAACAGATGAACTCTTTTGAAAAAATCTATCATAACTCTTCTGAAAATAATTTTTATTTCAATTCACTTGACAAACTTCCCAGTAGGGACAGTTGGGAATCACACATCCAATGCCACACTGTGGAGCTGTATACCAAATGCCTGACCCAAATCCCTAATGGACATTAATTTTTGTATAAGATGAATTAAACATTAAGATTATTTATTTCCATAGCATATTTCAAGTATGTAGTTGTATGTGATAAAAATTTTATTGTTTGTGCTTGGGAAACAAAAGGGGCAGGATGCTTAGTGTTAAAACAAATTTTCTAATTGAACTTTAATGAGTCTTGTCAAACCCCTTGATGCAGCTTTCTCACTTCTAAGCATTACTTGGTCCTTATCTAAAGAATGAGCCTGCATTAGCATTTAAAGGAAGTGGGGCTGTGCTTGTTGAGCCTTAGCTTTAACCTGAGGCAAAATATTATTCTTTTAAAAATTAGCCAAATGGAATTAGCTAATGGAATTATTTTTCATTATTTTAGATAGTGTATGTAATTTATTTACATTATTTCATTTATAAGGGAAAGCAGTAAAGAAAAAGAAGAAATAAAAAATCCCCAACCAGCCAAAAGTCTGCTAGTTGTTGGCAGATTAAAAGCAACAGCAAATTCCACATTTCAGAAGTAAGTTTTACCTAAAGTTTCCCCTTGAAAACAAGAAAATTGTTTTGTCTTTTCAAAAAGAGATCACATTTTGACCATTTTGCTATGACCAAGGTCATG
>WAAG01025521.1:88524-110057 GCA_013390105.1 Tichodroma muraria
GCAAACACCTTAAAACCAACAGTACATGTATGCTGTGCACACTGCCAGAAATTTGTTACCCAATTTTGTAAATTTTTTTAAAACGCAAACATTACTACAGCAAAGAAACATTGTGTGTGACTCAAGTAGAAAACAGTTCCATAGAAAGTGAAGTCACAGAGGACTTCACCAGTGTGGCTGTGCTCCTCTGGATCTCCCTGGGCTGCAGCACGTCCCAAAGCACCACAGAGGGGTTCCTAAAATAGACCCAATTTTTAACAGTAAAACACACATGACTCCCTAGCTTCACAGACCTCTTGGAAATATTTTCTTTCTCTTCATGTCAACCGTTTCCTCTCATACACAGCTCGTCCTTTTGCCTCAAGGAGCCTTTTACAGCCACTGCATCTGGTATTGGAGATCTGAAACACCAGATCCAGCTACAACAGGGCAATGAATTATTCCAGTCAGTCCAGAGCACAGACTCGGGAACTGGGACTGTTGTCACTGACAGTAGTGCTAAAATTCATGAATATAGTTTATGAGTAACCCTTAGTTCAATTTAATTACCTTACACCAAATGAACTAGCAAAAACCATGGCTTCAATCCAGAAAACAGAATATTATCCATCAAAGTACAAGAGCACTCCTAATCTGAGGTTGGGCAACTTACTCTCATGCCTTTGTGGGTATCAAAGGCTTCTGTCATTGAAAAGGCATTTTCAATTATGATGTATTCCTATTCTTTTAAAGAAAGGCACCCCAAAGAAATATAAAATCCTCATTTAATTACATCCCTACCCTTACAAGCCCATTGCTGCTTTGTAAGACTAAAATTTCCTAGATGTTAAATAGGAATATCATTCCAAAGGAAAATTAATGTCAAGGATAAAACTTGTTCCTGAAGAAAGCTAGGACTTCACTTAGTATTTTAAAGACTTCATTAACAAAACCCTCTGTGGGTATCTACAAATGTTAAATTAAGATCAAGACCTTAAACAGTTTGTCAAACAGATGAGCACATCAAAGCATTTCAAAAAGGAAGAACCAGAGACTTGAAAAGCTGTCAAGAGAGCAGAAGTGAGAAGAAATAAAGGCTAATGAAGTAACTGCAATGCCTGAAGAAATGTCTGGAATAGGTTTTCCTCTACATTATCATTTTAGAGCACTAAAAATGAGGCTGAATTCATTTTACGAGTCTGAATTTGCTTCATCACATTCAATATTGTATTACATAGAGATGCATTTTTCTATAAAGACCCATTCCCCCCTTTCTCAATCTCTTTATAACTGAAAGATCTCTTTGCTGTTATTTTGAAGTTATTTGTCACTTTGGGGAATAGAGGAGAAAATATTGCATCCATTCCTGTACAGCTGCTGGAAGGTGCCATGGCTCTGGTGCAATCCTGAGCCAGAGATGGGGGGAAAATAGTCCATTTACTGTGGGTAATTCAATGTAATTTAATGTAAATAAACCTCTACAAAGATCCAGAACAAATAAATCAAACTTTTCTTTGTCTATAACCTAGGGCTCAAGGAAACCCACGACACACTTATGGTACAACATCTTTGGGCTTGAGGCTGTAATTTGGGGAAAAAAGCACCTGCTCTGGCATCTAGCATGATACAACTCTGTATGTGCACCTCTCATCCCCAGCAAAGGTGGGTGTATGAAAAAGTCCTTTTATTGGCTATCTGTTGTTGTTAGTAAAGAACTTTTTGTTAGAAGGAAGCCAAGTTAACAACTGACCCCAACTCTAAAACTGCAGAGCTGTGTAGTGATCTTTGTATCTCCTCTATGAGCCCATAAACAAATGGATATAAGTTGTTAAACTACTTCTCTAAAGTTTTCAAAATAATATTTTTTTTTACTCATCATGATTTTTAAAGGAAGTCCATTTTTATCTTGTGTAACACACATTAAGTCTGCAGTCTGCATACTAATTATTTCAGAGCCACAAGGCTTGCATCCCACATGGAAAGAGCTAAATCTCCTGTGAGAGTTGGGATTAATCCTTCTGATTTGGAAAAATCTATTCTCAATCCTGTCCCCTTGTATTCATTGCTGTGTTGTCCCCCAACACAACCTGAATTTTAAGTGTGCTTGCTGTGAGACTACTGGAAGATGATGTTTCAGTTGCTTATTTTATTGAGTGTAATGCCTCCCAAAATACGATGGCTTTTGATGGATGATTATTTGAAAGCCCTACTTGTAAGATAAAACCTAAGTCAACAAAACAGAGCATTTCATTCAGCTCATACCATTTGGGAGCACTGCTGGAGATGCATCTGAAAATGCTCATTTTTAGAGACAGGTGTCTGACTGCAGCAGGGGAGTAGCCATGGTCAGACCACAGGTTCCTTTCAGCAAAGGGGGCTGCAAACCCCCAGAGCCAGTCAGGAAATCCCCTGGAGCTCAGGGAGCCTTGGCCATGTTTCCTGGTGCGCAGGCTCAGGGTCACCACCACAATTTCCTTGCTGGATTTATCAGCCTGTGGCCCCAGGAAGGAAAGTCCCTGCACCCCAGAAGACAAATTTTCATGGCCCAAATCCAGTTCTTCAGGC
This sequence comes from Tichodroma muraria, assembly GCA_013390105.1. Taxonomy (NCBI): domain Eukaryota; kingdom Metazoa; phylum Chordata; class Aves; order Passeriformes; family Sittidae; genus Tichodroma; species Tichodroma muraria. The sequence goes on from WAAG01025521.1 coordinate 91,069, forward strand.
TCTGCAGCCCCACCCTCGTGAGGATCAGAGAATGTGGTGCTCACTTTTTAAGCTCATTTGATATGGGAAAAGAAGTATCGTGCAGGATGAAGACAATTCCTTTGCCACAGTTGGGAATTCATCATCATAGAGTCACACACAGCAGCTGCACAGTCACATCCCCACTGCCAGCTCCCCCTACAAGGTTTTCACAGACACCCACACCTGTTTTTGGGGGCATATTGATAGATAAGATACCCCTGACATCATCCTCCCTCCAGAGGAGCACGGGCAGGGCTCCCAATTACCATAAAGCAATTTTTTTATCTTAATGCTTAACAAAGCATAAAGCAAACACACACTATCAGAAGCAAAAATACAACCACAGACCAGTGTTGATGCCTCTTGGAAATTATGTGATAAGCTGCCTGCAAGCTCATTATAACCCAGCTTCCAAAATAAATTAGAAATTTTCAAAGCCAGAAAAGATGAATAATCAAGGAAATTTTAAAATGTCATTTACTGAGGAAATAGCATTATAAAACAATTTTTGCTGCTGCTACAAACTGACTTTAGCAGCAGAATTTATTAACCACTGATAAATGTCAATCACAGTTTCCCTCCCCAAACAAAGAAAATATCTTTGTGCTCACCCTATCCCCCTTAGCTGGTTCACTAATGTTCTACTTAATACTAGGGATGAAAAGAATAATGAGATTCAGAATACAGTATTGTTTCTAAACCTTAATAAAAAGAAAGTCACCAAGTGCAAACCTCAGTAATTACTTGTACTCAGAAGAAAATTACTCAGGCAGTTCCCCAGTTTAAAGCACTTGGAGAAAAAAAAGTTGTGCTAGGGCTTGTTTTTATAATTGAGCTGTTTTTGAGTGCATGACTAAATAAATAACTTCTTCAAACAAGAAAACAGGACCCATACTGCATGCATGCAGCTACCACTCATAGCTTTCAACTGTATTTGACTGTATTTTTGTCAGTATTTCAATTTTTATTTTAAAATTATATCTTTCGCTAGAAGTACCAGAAAACTTTTCAGTTTTCTAGTTTGCAGAGTTTCATTGAGGTTAACAATATCAAAGAAATCCCTCTCACAAAGAAACTTCTTAGTAAGAAGCCCCAGATAGCTGTAAGTAAATTATTTGTTTAAAATTACACAATATTGCCATTGGTGAGAAACAGTAGGTGAGTAAAACTTCTTGAGAAAAGACACAGGAATGTCACCTTGCCTTTTTATCGAAGTTGGAATTCTATCAATAGACATATTGAATATTGCCTCTGGGGCTGAGTCTCCATGGCTGGGTAATAGCTGTGATCACTTCCCACAGGAGAAAAGTGTGTTCCTGGTCTGATCATCCCCACCTCAGGAAAGGACAATGCCGACGTGGCACAGATCTGAGAAGGATCAAGGATCCCGGCTGTGGGTCTCAGTGTCTGTGACATTTAACCAGTTTTCAAGTATTTCTCAGTGACCTATTTACCTGGAGGATCAGCAGGTTTGTTTGCAAAACTCCAGCTGCACATGAGGGCATTCTGGAGCCAGAAACATTTGCAGGGGCTCAGCATTTCTTTACACACACAACTTCTAATAATTACATGTCTCCCTGCTGCCAGGCACTGCCAGAGCCACAGCTGGGAGGTATTTGGTGTTACTTCACTAGCAAAGGCCATCTCCAGCTGCACAGTTCTGGTACCTGGTCTCGTGGGAGAAAATTCTCTCATTTTTCCCTCTCAGCCTTTCTGCTTTACTCCTTTGGTCATTTTTCTCTTTTTTCTCTTTTCCCAGCCTCACCCAGCAAGATGAATCAGGCACTCTAGTAAATGCATCTTACAAAGGCACTCCAAAATGTTTGAGCTCACTGTTTGCCTATCTCAGGAAAACCTCAGCTGTCCCAGAGCCACTAAAACAGCTCTGACCCTTAAAAACTCTTGGATGCTACTACAGGGCTCTTGCTTGATGCTCTGTGACCTCTGAGGGAATCCCTCTCAGCCTCTTGGTTTGAAGGGTGGTTCAAACTGCAGACATGCAAGAATCACCAAGCAGTATGGGATGCAAGAACCCCAAAAACTGCTTATAGCAAAAAAAGCCACTGCAGAGAAGCTGAGTGATAGCACCCACGTATTTATAGTTTGTGGAAGAAAGAGACCTTCCCTGCAAACCAGAGCCAGGAGGAATTCTGCAGAACATGTCAAGCTCCACTGATGGAGATGGGCTGGGCACAGATGAAGTAAGTGATAAAGCAAATATCTGCAATATGGATGTGAGGGGCCCATACACCCACATACGAAATATCACCCTGCAAATGAAGCAGTTTATTATCCCCCAGAATGCTCAAAGAAGTCAACATGGAAACGTGATTTGTTTTAAACCACAACAACCAAAAGAGCTCTTACACAAGGGAAAATATTCATGGTTTTAAGCATATCTACTCCAGTATTTGTGCTATTTTCAGGACCCCATGTGTGCACAGTGAAAAACTAAATAATTTCCAAAGTCACTTTACTATATGTGAACCAGGGCAGTATAGATGCCTTAACAAAATCTGCTCTTAGTGCTCTGCATTACCTTTTGTCTCTACTATGGATTTGACAGGCTGGCACATGAATGTCCCCCATGATCTCAGATTTTGTTGTATTCCTACCTCCTTATTGCTATTTGTCCTACTACTGCAATTTCTTTCACCAGCACGCTGCCAACTACACACCTACACTCAACAACTCCCAAAACAAAGGACAGGTGAGGAGAGAAAATGTCCTTTTGCAATCAGAGTCTGAAGTGAAGAGTCCCTCTGAAGTCTCTGCAAGTTATTCTGTTGAATTCTGTGGCACCAAACCAAACATCAGATCCTGAGATCTTCTTACTGTTCCTGGAGAGATGACAGCAGTCTATTTCTGTTATCTATTTATTCATACTCGTCAAAATTAAGGGCTGTGTTTTAACACAGGTGGATTCCCACTAGAAAGTCTGTGTTATGAATGACTTAATATTTACATTTTCTCAGGTCTGCTATGTAGAAATCAGTCCTTTGCTGATTCTCCTCAGTGCATCTATATTCTGAATTCACATTGCTTGATAGTGAATCATACTTCTACATAAACAGGCAGTTTTTAAAATTTCTACTGGTGTAACTTAAGGCACGCCAAAACTTCTTGCTACATGTACTTCAGGGCTGGGTCCCAGTGCAGCAGTGTGGTAAGGCCAAGAGCACTGCACGTAAATAGTGCTGTGCTCCCAGAGCATCCTGCTGGCACTTCTGCACTGCCCTGCAGAGCACAGGCCTCCTACAGCTGCATGCACTGCAGTCTGAAGCTGGTTTTAACAGGCAATACTGCTGCATTATAGAGCATCAAACACAGAATAGCGAATCCTAGCCCCAAACCCAACGATTTTTCAGCTGACCACCCATGCTATCAAATCGATTTTCAACGCATCTGGGGCTCAGGAGGGAGGATTTACGTGAGGAAAGGACAAGTGTTTCATCCACTCATCAGCACTGCCCAGGGAGAAGATCAGCTTCCATTTCCTACTGTACAGGCCCTTCCTCCTCATTCAGATCGTGATCTATGCCAAAAGACCCAATTTTGGACCCAATAGAGTCCTACGAGCTTTAGTCTTGTAAAACTTTTGTATAATATTTCCATGGGTTCTCCTGCAAAGGGATCTGAACCAGCCAACATTAACATATCTGCATTCTCAAAATCCTCTGCAAGCAACAGAAATTTACTCAGTGACCTAGAGTCACAGGGGAGGAAACAACAGCCCAGAAAAGAACTAAATATCCAGCTGAGCATTGCACTATACCAGCTTCAGAGACTGGGAGACAAATCAGACCACAGGGACAAACTGCAAAGGGGATTCAGATTCAGCTAAACCAAGGTGGATACAACATAACAGACAGGGTCTGTAGATAATGAAATTACCACAGTGATCCACCTAATTGAAAAGTCATCCACGGTCCAACTGTTAGAGGTTCACCAATCCCCATCAAGTCGGGTGCCACGTTACCAGGTGATTTTTGATTATCGGGTCTACAAGAATTTATGTTGTAGGGTATGACAAAGATTATAAGGTCAGATCTGCCATGCTTCCATTAAGCAAAAAGCTCACAGAAATTCTTCAATAATACTTGCTAGGATGCACAGTTCCAGAAAGTTATAACTGTTTGGACAAAATGCAGTGCAAGTTACAAAGGGAGTATTCTCCAAGCCCTTCAAAACCTTTATAAACTATGCAAAGATGCACCCTTATAAGGGTAATAGTAAAGATGCTTTTCTGTTAGGAAAATGTCCCAAATTCTTGTTTAAAACTGTATGTTTATAAAAATACATGTCTACTCTAAGAAACGTATTAAAAATAAATTTTGTTTTACTGATTAGAAAAAGGGGACAAAAGAAGCCCCAGGTTTCCCTCTTACCTGAGCTTGTGAATGGCCTTTTTGGTGCCCAAATGTGTCATCTCTTGAGTGCCAACTTCACTGTTCAGGGGAAAAATCTTGATTAAAAAATTATTTTCTACCCAGAAGGAAAATAAAAAAGGCCAAGAGTAGAAAGGAGGAAGTAGAAGTCTTTCTCTCTGGGCTATAACTTTACTAGTCTTGTTTGTGTCCCCATGGCAGTGGGAGCCCTCAGTGTACCCTCTTCCAGTCATGTAATTCAGTGAACACTTTGTGCCCTACCCAGGCCTTGGCCAGATCAGCAGCTCCGTTCACCAGGTGTACAACCCCGAGTCAGTAAAGTGGCTCTTACCTGGGCACTTCCCATATTAATATGCTACTTAATAATCAAATCCCCCCCGTGTTATTTTGATGTTTGTGTAAAATCATATTCTGTGACTTCCACAATTGGGGAAGGGAAGATTCTTTAATTAGACAGTATAAAAATGAAAACATGAAGGATGAGGTCCTCTAACCTTGGCCATAATCCAAAATTCAATTGAATAGGCCTTGAGAAAGCTCGGCTAGTCACGCTCTGCTTGCAGCAAGGGGCTGTACCAGATCTCTCCAGAGATCCTGTCTGGTGTAAGCTGCTTCGTGAGTGTTTATGGCTCCAAGAGCTTGGCCTTTATTGATTCTGGGTTTATATCCAGGTATGCTCTAAACTTGCTTGGGATAGTTTCCCACTCCGGGTAGCAAAGCAGAGCTTCCCTACCTATAATCCATGCGGAGAGCCTTCCTCTCCTCACTGCAAAGGCAGCTCCTGTGCCAGCCCATCCAGTCTGACTGCACTACCTGCTTCCTACCCTAGAGCTCAGAAGTTGGAGAGTTAAGATGACCTCCTATATCCCAAGTTTATGAATCAACAGAGCCTTGAGTGAGAAATGCCTGACAGCTGCAATTACCTACCAACTCCATCACCAGACCAAATAAGAAAAAAAATTGCATCACTTCAGACTTTATTTTTTTCCGAATTTGTAGAGAGGAAATAACAAAACATCATTGACACAAAATAACAACAAAAAAATTCCTCCTCCAATGCTAGAGCAACTAGCTCACAGCCCTCTCTCTCCGTGGGTAAGTGAAAGCTGCTGCTACTGAGGTAAAACAGGATTTCTTTGCCAAGGTGCCAACACTCTCAGCTCAAATGTGGAACAGGCTGGCTTAGCAGAGCTTCCTCCTCCCCCGTGGCTGGCGCTGCAGTACCTGCCCTGGTCCAGCACACAACGAGCCTGCTTGCCCTCCTGCACATATATTTACATATTGCTGGCTGATTACCACAGTTTCTCCTTCAAATCTCCTGTTTCTGCTGCAACCTCCCAAAGAGAGCAGGTAAAATTTATGTATCATGTACAAAATATTAAATGTACGATCATCTCATTAGATTCTTCGTTAATATTTTGCCAGAAGTGTGACACAAAACTAGATGATGATGTGGCGAAGCTGGCAACTGAAGACTCTGTGTGGCAGCACCTCCCTTTCCCAGCCTTGGCTCCACAGATTCCTCCTGAGAACCCTTTCCCAAGTGCAAACCCTTTCCCAGAAGCCACAGCAGCCCAACATCCTGCAGCCCACAGGGGCTGAGCATTGGCAGCTGTGTGAATGCCTGGGTTTGGCCTGCAGGGAAGTGAAAAGACAGTCAAAGTTACATTTAAAAAATAGCAATATTACCAGAGGCTAAGGGCTCATACACCTTTACCACAGCTCAGGTGATCTGTAGAACTAATCATGAACCTGAAACTTTATCTATTTACATTGGAGTGATGATACCCATCCATCCAAAATCCCCTGGAATCAATGCAAACTCTGTCTGCATTCAGTGCCTTATGTTTCCTGCTACAGCCACATTATTTACTTTGGTTAATGATCACTTTGTGTACCATTAGCTGAGCAAGTAAAGAGTGATGCAGAGCATCTGAAATAAGACCAGGGAGATATTAAAGCCCTATAGCACAATCAAATGGCCTTGCAACTCCCTGACCTCTCCTTTCCAATCCTTTTTAACCAGCTATGAACTACAGGATTTATTTCCTAAGAACTGTCCAAAAGATCCCATCTTACTATTGAAATAAAAATATATAGAGCTCTACTGGGTTGTTATGAATAGCCTTCTCTAGCTTTTCAATTTCTCTCAGGCTAGAAAGCTAGCAGCACTGGAGTAGTTAGCCAAAATGAACATTTAGTTTAGCGAACAGAGTACCATAGATAAACTGTCATCTATCATTTGGAGAGTCTCCAAAGAAAATGGGGGACTAAATGTTCCCATGGTACCAAGAAGAAATAGCCTAAAAAAAAAAGGTAGGAAATTCTAGCACTACTTATATATACAGATAAATATAATATACCTAATATACATAATAAACATATACAAATATTATATATTATATNTTTTGGTCTGATGATTCACGAAACCTTTATGGTTAGTGCCCCAAAGTCCTCACAATAACATGGTAAGGGTTTTAAACTCTCCATGAAGATTCTCAATGACCTTGTTGTCCCCTCTCAGTCCATTTAAATACCATTTACAGTGATTATTCCCTTCTTCCCCAATACAAAAACTACCAGGAAGCATCTTTCTGTGGAAGAGTTTTCATCAGAAAGTTTGTTAGCAAAAAGTGTTTAAGAATGTGTCTCCCCAAAATCAGCAGATCAGATAAATACAATGGATATTAATGAAGCATGCCAGAGAGACCAGTAATCAGGCTTTCCTTTCTGGAGAAAAAAAAAAAAAAATTAAAAATTATGCAATGAAAGCTTTGTCTTTAGTCAGAACCAGAAGCGGGCTTGCAGCTGTCTTTAGTCACAGTCTGGGCTTTTTCTATCCCTGCACACACTGGATGATTTTGCCCAATGAAGCTTTCTCATGGCTTGGAGCTTAGGCAAATTCCCCAATGGTTTCTTACTAAAGCATTTACAGATGAAACAGGTTAACTGCCCTTTTGCTACCAGAAGAAGGAGAAGCCTAGTAGGGGTCAAGCTTTTTCAAGCTCTGTCAAGAAAAACTGCCAAAATCATGCTACAGATCACAGCAGCTTCCTGGCTCCTGCTATTGGCAGCATACGAAGTGCTGAGAAAAAACAAAACAAACAAACCCAAACAAACCGAAACAAAGCAAACAACCCAAACACGTGAACAGAACTATTTGCAGAAGTTTCAGCAGCTCTCTGAAAGCCAGGAACTTGCCTGTGAGTGCTTCAAGATGTGATCTGATCTCTATCACCACAGGGTTGGGTTTCACAGAGCAGGTCTCCAGCAGCTCTCCCTGCCACCTCTCTGCTCCCTTTTCCCTGCACTTTCAGAGCTCTGCAGACACAGTCACAGAACAGAGAGAGCCAAGAGTTGTCCAGACTAATGCAGAACCCACCTGCATTGCAAGCATCACTGGCCTGCTGCTACAATGCAGAGACAAGGTGTTCACAGCCATTTTCCACTCTTAATAATTTGCTGCAGTTTCAGGAGCCTGAAAGGTTGGGGTCACAAGCAAATGCTTTCCAGAGCCACCTTTGAGAGGAAAACACAGAGGCTGCATCTTTGATTTATAGCTACTTTGAATCTGTTCTAAAAGTCTCTCTATAAAGAAAACCCAACAATTTCATATTTCAGAGATGGATTTCAGGTTTTAAGATACCAGGACGATTTGAAGGACTACCAAAATGCAGAGCCTACAGACATGTACTTTTTTCAGAACTGCTAAACCTGGCTCACAGTTTGGACAAAAATAACCTTATTTTTAAAACTGCCAGAATATGTGGATCAGAAATCTTTCAGGTTTTAGAAACCTAGCATTTTGTTAAGGTGAAGAACTCTCAGTATTCTATTTTAAGTTTCAAGAAAAGCGAGCTCTGGAATTCTTCATAAATATCATCCTTTGATTCACAAGGGAAGTATTCTCCTTTTATCCCCTTGTAATTCAGAAAGAGGAAGGCATTTAGAATATTTTCCTCCAAAATAGCATTCCCTTGGTTATCTAGATCAGAGGTCTGCCTACAAAAGTGATAATGAAACTGCAGAACTATTTCAGTAGGAGCTCAGCTCCAATAAATTACGTGTCTACTTTAAATAGATGTTATGCATCAAACTAAAGTTCTCAATCTTATTTTAGCATAACACCATATTCCTAGAATATTTTATCTCCTAGTTATATATTAAACTTGCAGTTTAAATCAATATATAAAAGAAAACTATTGCAGGACTTAGTTATTCTTGTACAAAGCAAAATGCGGAAGGTGAAGTTCCTAGAAAGTAAAATGCTGGTAAGAAAGCTAAGAACAGGGGACCTTTTACTAATTTATTTTGAATCTGGGTTTAATCTTTTTTACTTTTATGTCCCTTGAGTGCTCTCACACGTAGATTTGTTCTAGGAGCTCTTCCTATCCTGAGGCAAAACTCTGCCCCTTGGGAAGGAGATGGGTCCTGGTTTCTCCAGGTCTCCACCTTGCAAACATAAGCAGATTTCAAGGGGAGGTGTTGCTGGTTCTCCTTTTTTTCCAAGAACTTATTACAAGAAATTCTAGATACAAGGAGCAAATCCTCATGCATGAGATCAACTTTGAACAACTGCCTTTAAATCACACTTTGAAAACTGACTGAAAGGTTAGAGTGGCAGGGCAGTTAAAGCTGTGGAAGTCTGTGAGCAAACCACGAGCCAGGCGTGAACAGGGCAAAGCTGAACAATTTCCAAACGCAAAACCAGAAAATACAAAGCCAAAAAACATTCAATGAAATGAGATAGAGAGTGTTTCTCAGTGAGCTTCACAAATCAGCATGCACCAGGGAGGTGATATTCACATTCAGAGCATATGGGGGTGGCAGGGGGGTGGCTTTGTTTTGAGGATTGTCACATTTCTTCTGGCAGCGGTCACACCACACAGGGCTCAGAGCTTTGATGCTTTTATTTGCCATAAAGGCTTCAGCACTGCCTACTGCCTTCCTTCCTCACAGAACAGCCCTATGAAACCTGCTATCACCTTTCCTCCACCTCTTTTACACCACATACTTCATGGTCTGTGCACGCTTCTCAAAACTTCATGGAAATATGCTAAAAACAGTGACTTAAGGCACACACTGAGGGCTTTTAAAAATAATTTATTCAAAGCTAAACACCAGAGAAAATCTAAGGTCACAGAGGTTTAAGTAGCAATTAGCAATGAATATTTTGTTACTGAATTTAGCTTTCTTTTTTCTGCTCGCAAAATATGTAGGAGTAGAGTAAAAAGGTGTCATATTCAGCATTACTTACTAATTTCTACACAAAATATTTGATATTATGGTATTTTCAAAACTCAGGTGAAAATATGCAGCATACAAACTTTTAGGCATGCATTCCTGTCATGATTTTGTTACCAATGAAATGCAATACCAGTCAGCACAACACAGAACTCCTTCCCAACTATAATTAAATACATATATATTGAATTCCCATTCACAAAATATGAATTTTGAAAATTAATTTGATTTTACATAAATGTGCCTGCTACAAAAGATACGTACTTCTATGCAGTGAATTTTAAAATAGTTTTTCTTTTAATATTCCAAAAGAAAGGGCAGTACTTCAGATATATATTGTCAATATACATATCAAAAGCCTGTGCTTGCTGAGTGCTTGAGAGTAATAGTTTTCAAAACAGAGAGATTATAATTACAAGACTGCTGATTTGCTTCATCTAGCAAAAGTCAGTGGGAAAAGACACTGTTCTGCTTCCAGGGTTTCCCCCTGGAGAACATGGACAGTTCAGTTTTGTTCAGCTTCTGGAGGCTCTGGCAGGGCTCCCCCACTGCCTTCAGATGGGGAAACACAGACACCCCTTTCCCATGGCTCCTGGACAGGCAGCAGCCAAAGAAATCCTGCTGTGTGTGGACTGGAAAGCCCAGACTTTACGCAGGTCGTGGTGTCCACCCATGTGGGTGGGATTCAGACAAACACTGCCCTTAAAACTGGCCAGGGAAGACAAAGGTGGACAAGAGCTCATCAGGCATCAGACAGCTTGAGCTCAACACATCCCATCTTCCCTCTGCTGACATCCTCTAAACTGACAAAGGCAGTGGATACCACTTATTCCAGGTCTGTGAACTGGGGTTCCTTAAACAAGTTTTCTAAGCAATTCCAAATCATGAAAGTTTTTAAGAAATAGGGTTCAATCCGATTCAGACCAACATCCAATAAAAGGAAAGAAATCAGAAAGGGGAAAAAGTGAAACCCCCCCAAAACTAAAGCCCAAACCAAAAAAACACAACCCACAATCCTGCTATTTAGCCTACTTCATGCTTATGCTTAAATTTGGTACTTAAGAAATTCATACTCAACCCACATTTAAACAATGCCAGTATTTTTAAGAGATCTTCTTTGCATAAGCAGTAATGTTCAGTTGTTTGAAAGGCACTTGGAGCTCCAAATGCATTTGCTGTGTTCTATTCACACTAAGTTTATTTAGCTTTGTGCACAGCCCTGGGCCTCTCCCCAAAGGCAAGAGCATGTGAACAGCCAGGAGCACCATTCCTGTTCTCTGTCACCACCCTGTGAGCTCCCACAGCAGGAGCACACATCCCCTTGACAAGAGCTGTCATTCTGAGCTGACCTGGAAATGGCCTTCATGATGTTTTATGGCTACATGAAAACAAACATTCTGAACACATAAACCCACAATTGCCCTTCTCTCCAAGTGAGCACTCAAAGCAGAATTGCACGGATTCTGGCTCAGAGCTCTGCTCCAGGATGCTGACCTTCACTTACACTGGCAAAACTAAAACCATGACACCATTATGTATGTTATGTACATGTGTAAATGTTCCCTCTGAAAACTTATTTTCAACCTTCTAAATAGCCCTATAACTATCATATTTTTAATAAGGTTTCAGGAAAAGTCATCAGAGCCTTTTTGTTCTCCGACACCACAGAATGCAATTTCCCCTCCTAAAACATCAATTTGCTTTTGCTTCGTCCCTTGTCATAGTGCATGTCATAAAGAAACCCCTGAGCATCAGCTCAGAGAAACTCTCCAGCATACATTTCTTTAGAAACTCTCTAGCATACATTTATTTAGAAACTCTCTAACATACATTTATTTTGTCACCAAAGGAGGTTAAACAAACAAACAAACATAAACAACCACCGCCTCTCACCCTTTTATCAGACAGTAACTGAATCAGATTCAGACCATCAAAGTCTTCTAATTTGCCCAGGGCATTTCTGACTCCCCATGCCCCAGTGCTGTGACGTGGATGGCACATGTGGACCTGCTCATGGAAGGCATCCTGCTGCAGACTGACCATCCTGAAGAATAAAACACTTCAACTTTCTTCATCCAGACCTCTAGAAACTTCTTCACTAGTTCTAGCTAGCTTCACCATCATACCTCGGCTGTAGTAAACACTTTAATTTGATGTGATCTGACATTCCTTTTTGCTTTGTTCTGCTCTGACTTGCTACAAAGGATTTAGAAGGGTGTCTGATAAAGCATTAATACATTTATCTGTTTTTATGCAAAGTGAAACAGCAAACTTCCTTTTTCATGTGCTGGAATTAAAGTCAACGTGATCATAAGAATATGTTAACATAGTAAAATCTCTGATGAATAATTCAGGCTCTTAGGAGTGAAACACTGAAGGAGACAGTTTCAGATGACTGTGTTGACAGGCTCTGATGTCCAATATGTTCAGTGCAATAGAGAATGAGTTGGAAAGCCCATGAATGTAATTTTTCTAGTTCATTTACTTCTCAGTAACAATAAAGGGCATCATGTTTTCATTTAAATTCCATACTGGAGAGACTGGAACACTCACTGTAGAAATGAAAAGTGCATCACAATGACGTCAATACCCAGATGCAGGAATGAGTCAGTTGTGTGCTTCTAACCGAGACAGCATTGAGAGGAGTTAAGAAAAAATATCCCAATATGACCACAATATTTACAATAAGAATTCATATGTGAGTTAATACCACATGTGAGTTTTCTCCTCTGCTGGCAAGTTCAGGTTGGTATGAGATGTTTTCTCTAATGCCTTTAAAGTATGTTCTAAGCCCATGCTAGGCTCTGGCCAGGCTGCCCATCCATCTGTAAACTACAGTAAATAACTCCTGAATTTGTTTACATGCAGCCTTTTATCCCTCCCAGGCTAAGACTTCATAAAGTCAAAACAGTTTGCCTGGATCTCAAAGATTTGAAGTGTTGGCCCACTGATTTTGCAAACAGAGTCCAAGGTGAATACATTACAAACATGAACAGCAAAGCATTCAAGTTAAGCTTTTTTGTGCCAAACAAACCATTAAAAGCCTCCCAGAAGATCCTCTGTAGTCAAGCTCATGGAATCACGAGCATCATTTTAAATAATTTATAATTTATATAATCACGCACAGGTCTATTGAGCACAATTAACCTCCACTGCTATATCTCTCAGAAAAAGAAAAAAAAGCAAAACAAACCACTAAACCTTCCACTATCTCACTTCTAATTAGTAAATAGCAGATTTCTCTAATTGCTAGAGAAACAAAGCTCACCCATCGCAGCAACAACCCTGCAAGTGGGCAGCACAAGGGAAAACAGGCAGCACAACAGCACTGCACAGACCTGAAAGAGCTGTTTTCACCAAGTGGACACATCACACATCCCTTTATCACCTGCCTCAAAGGTGTTCCTTAGCTGGGGGCATCTCACGGGCTGCTGAAAGCTCAGATCTGTCTGCTCCCTTGCTTTCTCCAAGCTTCCTGGCCTCTCCCTGCAATACACAAGCAAAGCAAAGCAGAGCTATAAAACGAGGGGTGTTGCCCAGCTGCCTCCAGTGCCCATCAGCAGCTTCTCAGACAGAATAAACCTGTTCCCCCTGCAGATCCAGTCAGAGATTTCCATGGGGCTTCCCAGGACTCGAGGACCATCAGGCACTTTAAGGGGATAGTGTTACCCGCCATAGCAAGTAACCCTTTTTGAGGAGAAAACCAAGATCCTTGCCCTCTTCTCAACACTGTAAACTTCTCCCCACCAACCCACACTCATTCTTGGTAACTTCTGACACACGGGAGCCTCTTTCTGTCTACAAACTCCGAGGCTGATCCAGAGCTGGCTGGTGACATGAGAGCTGGTTTACAAAGTTCCAGCTCTCCTTTGGCTCCAAGTCAAATGCATACAGAAAATGTGTCACAAATCCCAAAGCTGAAGCACAGATCAGTGGTTTATAGACTGGTGCAAGATGGAAACCCCTACAGGCTGGATTTTTAAAGACATTTTGCCAATCAATACAATATTAAGAGGTAGATATTTGCACCTGAAAGCCCTGGAAGGATCTGAAGGTCCAGCTTGGCAACTGTCCACATCAGTGGCCCATGAGAAATATTTTTGACTTAGCCTCTCATACATAGAGCTGTCTTTCCAACACTGCAAAATTAAACTGCATCACAGCTGTAGGATAAAACTAATTAATGTTTTGACCATAAAGCCATAACTCTGACAAAGATATAAGATTTAAAATTACCTTTTGTATGATTTCAACAGGAGCTTATTATCAAAATGTCAGGTGCAATCAATAACATTACCTTTTGGTATATCCCAGTGTACATGATTTATTTGCACTAATGTTCCATAATTACAACTAATATGAAACGACTTATCAAATTCACAATCTGACATTAGTTCATCACAGATAACAAATCTATATGCATCTTCCACACTGGTGGCTGTTTAACATATTTTTAAAAGCAGTCCCATGATCCTTAAACAAGCCAGTGAATCATGATCCTTCATGCAGATTTTTATTTGGGTTATTTTTGCATGTGTGTATATATATATATACATATACACACACAAATATAAATATATATACACACATATACATATATATATATGCACATACACACAGAGAACTGACCAATGCTTTCTGTCTGCCCATTAAAATGTTTTACAAACTTGAAAACTTCACATCAGCTGAAACACTTGAATATTTGACAAGTGACAGAAAATAAGACAGCTTCTACTTCCTTTCAGCTTGTGTCGTTTATTTTATTGGATTACAGTTATTAGGAGCTGGGGGAGGAAAGTAGGCAGGAGAAGGGGGATTAGGTTTCGTTGTTCAGCCGACAATGTAACTTACTCATTTTGGCACGTACTGCAATGCCTATTTTTACTCAGCCCATCGCTCCACTCTCCCAAGATGTGCCTGCACCCACACACCACTTGTGCACTCTACAAGTCACACTCCTTATGCAATGGTTTCGGATGGGGCGCCCAGGCTGGTGCCAGAGCATGTGGAGAGGGGAGCAGGCTTGCAGAAAGGAGCCAGCTGGAGGCCAGGACATGGGGCAGGAGGAGCAGGCTGGGAGGTTCCCAGCTGGAGGGCTGCTCGTGGCTTTGGAGGTCCTCAACAAAAACGAGAATGAAAAGAATGAGCACTGCCAACACAACCCTGAGAGCGCAGATCAAAACCAGCCGGTCTGGCAGGCAAGGATTTACAGCATGAAAGTCTCTTTCACATCATTCAAAATGGCCAGTGGACTTTTTTCAATCTTTTCTGGTTTTTCTCCTTTTTTTAAATCCCTCTATGACAATACCATACCATGGTATTAATAATATATTGCTATACTTCTGTGCTTTGGAACCATCGACTTTTGCTCCCTACACGTAAAAATAAAGTTTAAAATGAAAGGGAATCTCTCCTTTTTCCCATAATTTAAAAGCTATAATTATAAAGCAGATATTTCAAACTTCAGTCAGTCACATGTCTTGCTCCCTCACATTATCTAAAAAAGGATCAGTTAAGAAGAGAAATGGAAACTGGAGTCAAACCAGTCAAATGAAGGGTTTTGGCAAAACTATATGCTGCTATTTGCTCATGTGAAAATCCTAATAGGAAGTTTAAACCAGCTTAATAAACCATTTTACATGACAAAACTACATTCCTGAGTATATGTATATATTTCATATAACCACTTAAAATTTATTTTTCCTTTCTTGTACATTGATTAACAAACACAATTACATCTCTTTCTAGAAATTTTCATCAATTGCATTCTAGAGATCTTAAACAGTTCATACACAAACTACAAAGCATTAAAATTACCTGTATTTGTCCTGATGCATTACTGATATAAGAAATGGGAGGGGAGGAGTGAAACCTGTATACCAATATAGGAAAACAGAGAAATATGTTAATTACCAAGCTTAGATATCTTATAAAAGGACAGAGAGCAGTGGAACTGAAAAAACTCAGGACCTCAAAGGCTGTAGGATGTCACTTATCCCTGTCCCCTTCCCCTGCTGGCTGCTCAGCAGCTCCACACCAACTTCTCTGCACAAGTCCATTACATGACTTCTAAAGGATTTATACAGAGCAGATGAGATGCATGATCATGTTGTCCACAATTATTTTTCAAATTACTGCCAACGAGATTCAGCACTGAATACATTTCAGAGGAAGGTCAGTTAAACATGCTAAAATATTACTATTAAATGATATAATAATTGAGATGACAAGCACAACAGACAAGCTTTCAAGATTCCCCACAAGGAAACCAGCAGGCTTTGCTGTGTTATCTAGGGAGACAAATATATACAAATAGCTAATAATAGTAAAGCAGAGTCATTGACTAATTCAAAAGATATAGTGGGTTTCCGTCCTACAGAGATAAAAATTATACAACAAAAATAAAATACTAACAGGCTAATTCTATCATCATCATTATTATTAGCCTGTACAGTTTATGCAAATGTTAACAAGGGTTGACAAGACAGTTTGGTGATAAAGCATATGCAGCAGACAGATTGGTTCAGTTTAGCATCTGAATTTACATTTTAGCTAAACAGAACAGTTTAAATATGAATTTAATTTGAATTAAAATATACAAAAGGATTTTCATAAACCGACCTTGCTCCCTATAGATCTACACAGTTATTTTAGCGGATTTCTTTCTAAAAAGACATGAGATGAGTGATAGGAAAGTGAATGAGCCTGGCAAAGTAAACCTTTCTCTTCATGCTCTGCTTTTCCACAGACAGACTGTGAGCATGGCAGGACTCTAGAAACAACCCACAGCCCAGTGGGGGCCTCTAGACTACAAAAATATATGATCTTTGTAGTTCTTTACTTAATCTCAATAACTATAAATTGAAACCACGTCTGGGTTTTTTCAGGCCTGTGAAACAGTGTCAATATCCCCTAGGTCTTTTTTCTATTTCTACAGAAATCAAAATATCTTCTATAAAGTCTAGACACAATTTTTACAATGTAAGCTCTAATTAGACACCAATATTGTTGTTTCCAGAACAGACATCTGTTGTCAACAAAGCAACACTGCATCTGGAACAATTTAATATATTATTTGAATAGGATTTTAGTTTTAGATAAATACAAACTTAAGTTCAATTCTACAGATACAAACTTAAGTCCAGTGCTATGGATATAGAAAATCTGTCTGCCTCAGGCAAATGGAAATGCTGAAATGTTTTGTCATTTCATTAGAACTCCCTTGGAATAATATTTTGGCTTTCCCTCCACACACAAAGCATAGTGAAGAACAAGATTGGAAGGTAGGCTGTGAAAACAACAAAATATTACCTCAAAATGAAATCAATGACCTCGGCACTGATGATTATGATGACGTGAAAAGACATCATTCAGTCAGCCAGAAGAAAAGATTGATTGGAAGGGAAATAATCAAATAACTGTGGCAATACTCAAAATGGAACCACACCAAAAAATGCAACCTATTTTCATGGTGCCTTAGGAAATCAACAGATATCTGCCCACGTTGTGCTTCAGGACCTGTGATATCCGTTGGCACATTCCCAAAGGGCTCCTCTGCAGCAGCACAATGCTACAGTCACGTGCAATTGCTGCTGCATTGGAGTTTCTTTTTTTCATAAGATGACTACAGCTGTTTTCCTATCATTCATTGCAAGGCTTCATAGTGTGAATGACATCACAGTATTAAATCTTTTTTCTTACTCTAACTGCATAAAGGAATAAAATTGGGATTATGCATGCTGGCGCACACACTCTCTGCATCTCCAGGTCATAAAAGCAACAAATCCAGTAAATTGCTGTTCACCGTTTTGCCAAGCAAAAATGAAACACATCATCACCTCCCTAAAAAACAAACCCACTAAGTCTTGAAAGTCAGTGCTGTATTTATATAAAAAGTGATCTGAGTATTAATCTTCACAGACAGCATGAACTCGAGAAAAAGGATAACAAATTTCAATTCTTATGCTGTTGATACTTTGCAGTAGTTTAAAAGTATTCTGTACATTTGCTGAGTGTTTTTGCACCATTGCAAAAGAAGTGTTGTATTACGGCTCATTCCTGTATCCTGAGCTCAAACTGTACCTTTCACACGGTTGCCCCACTCCAAATATTAATTTATTTGGCTGGCTTTTTAGCACCAACAGGAGCAAGGAAAGAAGTGCAAATAAACAAGAAATGTCCTACTGTGCATCTCAGAGGGAAGAAGGGAAAAGTCAAAAAAAGAATTGTGACCAGTTGGAAAGCAATAACTATTCATACATGGATGTCCAGTGGGGATCTGGGACCATATTGTGGGCATGGAGATCCAGGCAAGCAGTGAGAATTGAATTGAACTGAAAATAGCAGCAGAGAAATCAAAATCAATGGGTAGAAGGCGGGAAAAAATACCAAAGAGCAATCCACAGAGAGCACAAAGGATGAAAGACAGGGAAAGCAATTTAGGAGGGCACCAGAAGCACAGAGAAACCCTTCTTAGGGCGAGGAAGGCCATGCATAAGACTCCCCTGGTGCTGAAGTTTGGTTATGGTTTCATGGAGACACCTACAGTGATTTTATAATGTTTAATTCAGATGGGAAAGAAGAGTGCAGTTGAAAAGAAAATCCAAGTCACCAAACTCAAGGTGTTTATTTGGAAAAAGCATATCCCAAAGGGTCTGCTCCCACCACTCAGCCAGGACAGCTCAGTTTGGTGACTACAAATGCACGGGCATTGTAAGACAAGAGAGATTCTGAATTTGAGCTTTGCTTTCTTCCAGAATGCAAAGTTTTCCTATGACAACAGATGCTTGCTAAGATTATTGTTTTTGTAGCTGCACTAATCTTCTCTGAGATTTGCATTCACATTATTAGTTGTGGAAGAAAGAAGAATGACATCTTTAAGAACAGAAAAACCAAACAAATTCAGGGAATTTATTATCATGGTCTATTAACACAGATATCTCAAGAGCAAAGCAAGAAGAAGGCCTAACAGTGGCACTTCATTTGAATTTTCAGGCTCAATTTCCATTTGCAGGAATTTGTTTGGAAAAGCTTTTCAGAAAAAAAAATATTAGAAAGAGACAGAAAGGAAGATTTGCTCATTAGCAATTCCTGCTGAAGCTGCATAAACTATAGATTCATAATGGCAATGTTTTCTGCTTCCACAGATATGACAAATACATAGCTTGTAATTACAAAAATGAGATATAACTAATGACACAGTTGAGTTTTAGATAATGAGATGGTATCTTGGAAAGCATAATTACAGGATCAAGGGTGAGTTTGTGGCCATTTCAGTGCCACTGCTTTTCTAATGGCTCCCAGATTTTCATTGATATAATAAAAACTTTGAGTTAA
>WAAG01025521.1:110437-123182 GCA_013390105.1 Tichodroma muraria
GGGGAAGTCCAAAATGCCCATTAATTAGTTGTTGAAAAACAAGGACAGGGAAGACCAATACTTTTTGAAAACTTATGGCAAGTCTGAATTATGACTGTGTTGTACAGTAAAGAGAAACAACTGCAAAACAGAAACTGAGATTACAAAGCATCTTCCTGGTTGCCTTTATACACTCAAAACTTTCAGTGATGTTTTGGTTTGGGGGAAGTCCATCAGGAACACTTTGCACTCTGCATTGCACCTTTCCTACAAAGGCAGGTCTATTATTTTTCATAAGTAAAATTTATTTTTCCTCTTGGCTGATGGGATGACTGCATATGGCAATTTATCTTCATCTGTAGAAACACCTCCTGACACTGCTTCATGACGTGTCCTTTAAATGATGGTGCCTTCCACTCTTCCATTATCTCTTTCAGTGCACATCAGTGCTGCTCCACAGGGCTCTCCTCCTGCTGCTCTTTCTCAGGCAGGACTCCAGCAATGCCTCTAGGATTCCCATATGAGCACACTCACTGCACACAGGAGACATTTCATTCCTTCATTATTGAAAAACTGAGAGAGAAACAGTCTTCCCTTTTCCACTTTAGTGCATTGCATTCAAAAGCCACTAATATAATTAAGTGCTGGCTTCAAAGACCTTCCTCTTAGTTCCAGTCTCTCTCCCACGGTTCCTCTGGTAGGATGGAGAATTATTTTACTAATTTTCTATATCAGGGACATTTTTCACTACAAGGAACTGCACTAAATCATTACCTAAGTGAACCAGAGAGCCTGCTTACAAACCTAAACTGTCCAGGGCAAGGGCTCTCTGTGCCTGATGGCAAAGTACTGAGCAAGGGTGTCCTGTTGGGTGGGAAACAGGTCTGAAACAAACCTGGCCTTGAGACAGAAGGATCCACTTCCCCAGGACACAAGGCAGAACAAGCCAGGACTGCTGTAAAGGGCAGCCAGTGTTTTTCAGGTGTTTGAATACCAGCAGATGAAGCTGCTAATGATACCCAATTAGTTATTCCCTCTTGGAGCACCCAGCCTGGTTCACTGCCAGTTTATTCATTTTGGTCATTTTACATTCTGCTTTCTCTCTCTCCTTCTCACACAGGCCTGCTTTAACTCATAAGCTGGCTAAAGACAAGTGGGACAAGTTTCAGGAACTGCAGTTTGAATGCTTGTGCCAAGTTCTCCTCCCTAAGTTCCTCTTTATAGTTTGAAAAAATAGTTTCCAAATAGTCAAATGGGTTTGGTTCTATAAACATTTAATAAAAGTTTAATTAACTGATGAAAAGGGACAGGAGTGGGAGAATTTTGAAATGAAAATATTTTCTGTGAAGCACAACTTCTGTTTGAAGAACCTTATAAAAAGAATCACTTCCTGGGATCAAGATTTCTTCAGAACAGCTCCTTTGTGACCCATTGAAAAAGCACAAATCTAGAAAATACATTATAGCTGTCTTGCATGTGGTTCATTCCCCTGAATTTTCAAGCATAAATGAATCCATAAGGGGCAAAAAGTAACCAACCACAGTAAAAAAAAAATCTAGAATTACTTCGGACAGATTATTTTCTCTATTACTGGCATTTGCATAAATTTTTGGAACAGCTCAGAATGTAGGCTGGAGGAAAATGAAGGAATGAGCTGTCTGCATTTTCCCTGCAGTTTGTCAATTTTATCACTTTGACCACACCATATTCTCAACCAGTATCAGCATCATCAGCAACTTTTGCAGTACATCTGATCTTTTGCAGAAGGCCTTTTGAACTCATGGAGAGGTATCCGCTGGTAACTGCATAGTCCCAACTATGACTCATTACCACTTCTAGAGATGTACTTTTTGACATCAACAACAGTGATGTTGTACCTATAAAATAGATTAATGGCTAGATATGCTGATTAACATCCCAGTGTGAGTCCTTACACAAAAATAAGCAGTCAGAGGTGCTGGAACATCTACAAAAGTGGAGCCAACGCTGTTTTGCTTATTCGTATTTAACACATTCAAACCATTCTAGGTGTCCCCTTACATCATGTATTCTTTTATTAGTCTAACAATACATCTTTTACTGCACAATATTTTTTTGCCCACATTTAGCCAATATAGCTATTACTATCACTTTTGTGTTCTTGCCATCCCTGATGTTAAACATGTCCTTTAACTCTTGTTTTCCATTGTGTGTGTTGAGAGAACCATCTCACAGACCGGTGTCGCTTAATTCCAGTGTTCAGGCTTTCCTCTGGCCTCACCATCCTCTCAGCTGATGTGTGCTTTAATTTCTTGTCTCGCTCAGCCCATTCTACTGTTTTTATTTCCCAACAATCTCAAGCACCTTCCAACCAGTTCCCTATTCTCTAAAGACTATTCTCTACTTTGACTATTCTAGGAGCATATCCCATATGCTGACCTTGAGTATTCATGACATATTTTATGTTTCATAGGAAATTTCCAGCACAGGAACCAGCTACAACTGGTGGTTGCCATCACTTTTGGTTTGATTTAAAAACTAACACCCTGCCAGAAATTATCCTGAGAGCTGACTTCACTGCCTTGAATTAAAACAACAAAACAGCCCAACCTCCTACGAAATCCAAACACTGTGACCAATCCTACTGGCCCCAGAGGACTCCTCACCCATTTCTCTCATCTCAGCACAGTTTATCCCTGACCAGAAAACTGGGAATAAACATACCTGCACACCACTGTGCAGGAAAGAGAGATAGGAAGAACCTCTATGCACTAATGCACCCCAAACTGCAGGCACTGCAGATGGCTGACAGGCAAAGCAGAGGCTGTCTGCTGTCCCCTCTTTCTCCCATGCACTGGGCTCCTGCTGCAGCCCTTGGCTCAACCCAGCTGTGCCAACACAGCTCTCACAAGAACCACACTTCATGTAACTTCCAATTTCCTAACCCAGCAAAACTTAAACTTTAAGCCCTCAGAGCACTAACAGGACAAACGCACCCCTCATTTGAGGAATCAACACACCGTGGCCCTTGGGGGGAGCTTATCCAAGGATTTATGTGAGGTCTGAACTGACTGGAAGATCATTAGTTATTTTTAGTTCAAGTACTTTAATTTTTTTTTCTATTTTAATATAGGTATTATTTTATTTGTTTTTTAATGTTGGACTTAAATCTAAATATAAGTTTGGAAACTCAATAAGCCCATGCTACAAAATCCATTTTCAGCTGTGCTGCACTGCTAGAATTGCCAAGGTCCCTTCTTCTGTCACATACTGAGACTATTCATTCCCCACACAATCATTCAATTTCCACTTTGATTTTATTATACTCAGATATGATGCAACCGGTATTTAACAATGCATTACCATTTTCAAGGGCAAATATTTTTCTGTAATCCCAACTATGTCATTATTCTCTTTCTATTACACATACTTTAAATGTCAAAATCCATCTCCTAGAACTAATCAAATATAAAACAAACCTAGCAGGAGAAAATGAGATTGAAAGGGGTATTCCAGATGAAATAAAACCTTACCTGTCCTTTTTTTAAAAAGAGACCTTGCCTATTATTGAATTCATTTTTTCAGGTTTAGAAAAGATGCCCCAGGGACAATATTTGGAAGACCAGGTTTATGCCTGCCACAGCTCTGTTGACATTACCCACAATTTGGGGCAGTACATGCTACATGCCTAAACACTGAAGAAGAATCAACCTGTGTGTTATAAAAGAGATGGGGAAGAAACACACTGTTACCATGTCTGATATTAGCTTTTCACTCCAAACAGGCCACCAGGAAAAGCAGAAGTACAAAGAAAATGTTAATGCAATGAATAACTATTCTATGAAAATGGAAGTGTCAAAATCAGACGTTTAAGCTGGAAAGATACATTTCCATAAATACCTTTCCCTGTTGCCAGAAGTATTTTACTCTCCCAGTAGTGTTTTATTGGTGGTATAGTTGGGGGCCTGTCACTAGGGTTGTATTAAACTTACATAATGCACAAATAATTGGGTATCTCAAAATGTGACTGTTAAATTTTATCTGGTGCTGCAATACATAACTAATTTTACATTTGAAGAACAAAAATCTTTTTTGGGGGTTGGTTTTGGTTTGTTTTCCTAACAAGAAGTCCTAAAGTGAAGCCTCTCCATGTTGATATAATTATCTTTAAAGTGCTCAGTGATTTAAATTGCTTTTTCTGTTCGGAAGTTTTAAAACTGTAAACAAGTTCAATACATAACTTTTATTTTTCAAGACTTTTAATCAGTTCAGAAAACATTTCCCATTGGGGCACATCTCAGTTTCTGACAAAGGTGGACCAACACCACAGTTCCTTGCCTGGCTTAGCACAGATAGTGTCTGGACTGGACAAAATGAGCAATCTCCTCTGGGATTCCAGAATTTCCATACAATTCAACACAGTGAAATGTTCATCTCTCTGGAGGATCTAGCTCCTTCAATAAGTATGGGAACACATCGAGTCTTAGGATATTTGGAGTCTATTTCTAGGCTACAGCTGGAGTCTTCCTTCCACTCCCAACTTGATCTGCTCATTTACATTTCCAATGAGACACTGTGCATTGGTCTCCAAATGCTGAATAACAGCAGCCAGTACGCTTCTGCCCAATATTCCTCTTCCTTGATTCCAACAAGAAATTTGATATATACTTGTCGGGGTCTTCACACTTGAAACCTATTTTGAACATTCATTGACAAAATGTAAATTTATTTCTGTAGGACATCACTGATAAGACTACAGCTGTCTTGTTTGCAGGATTTTGTCCTGTGTTCACTACCAAGTTCAACACTGACTTGCTTTTCTGGAACAGCAGTGGTGTCATATTTGGATGCTCTCACACAGATGGGCAAGAAAATTATACCCTCTGTAGTGTTAATTAAACCTACAGCAGCTCTGTAAATATCTGTTCTTCATCTTAACATGCAGATGGAGATGAGTTAAAAGAGCTGACAGTGACTTCAAGTGGCTGTTTCCCTTTCCCCTGTTCTGAGGCAGGATAAAAAGCATATATTATCAACCTTTACTATAAATCTTCCAACTGGGCTTTAACCCACAGTGAATTAATCAGTGAAACACATTTCATGACTTCCACAGGCAACCAGCTCTAATGTTTCACAGTCTCTGTAGTCTGAGAATATTTCCTAAGTCAAATTTCATTATTCACTTCTCTTATTTTCTGCAACAGCCAGATAATAATTCATGAAAATTTTCTTCACAACAAACCTCTATATATTGCAAAGTCGCAGGAGTCCTTTTTAGTCTAAAAACCCCACAGTTTACTCAGCCTGTCCTCACCAGTTAAATATTCTCTCTCTATTCTTTCCACCCTTTGAAACCTCCATTTGTCTGCAGACTCCCAAAAGATGAAGCATGTAATGTACCTCTTTAGGATAGCACCTAAACCTTTGCCATTACCACTCCAAGCATTTTAGCAGCAACATGAGGCAGTTTATTTATATCTGCATACCATTCACAATGTCAACGGACCTAAAAAGGATGGGGTTTTCACTCTAATCAGTAAAGCCCCTGCTTAGGGGAGCCCCATGCTGGGCAGTCGATGCTTTTTTTGCCATTGGCAGATTCCCCACTGTGAGTTCCTGCTGCATTTACAGCTCCTTTTAATGCACACACAATTTTCATGGTACTCCAAGCCTTACGTGCTACAATAGAGTTCCCCTAAGATGCAGTGAATCCAATTACACCACTGCAGCTTCTTCCTCAGTAAACTTTAAGACACGGATTTGTAAGGCCATCTACAGTACCACAAAAGAAATTTTTACATATATATATGTATTCCAGAGCTCTTAAAAGTAGTCTTCCTCTTCAACCTACACACACTACCCCAAGCACCCATTTGCCACAGCTGTTTCCATAAGACAGACACACATTACTCAACTGAATGGAGCCAAGGAATTTTAAGCAAAAATAAAAAGGTGTTCCAAATTTTACTTTTCTTAAACACAACTTCAGTAGATGAAGAATACAAACAGCTTTATTTGCTTCTCAGGAAAAGGTGTTTTCATGACATAAAATCCTAGCACCAAATACACAGAGATCCAGGTGAAACAACTGTTCCCTTTTCACATAATATAAAGCTTCATAATAATTCACGTAATATAAAGCTTCATTTGCTGATTTACACACAAAATTTACACACACAGTTGCCATAGTATCCAAAGGAATGGGAAGCACTGGTAAAAATCAGACATTCCCAGGATGGAGAAAGAGGATCTTGTGTCACTTTAAAACCAGTTGGAGTTATTATTCAGACACAAAACCAGGCAACTTCAGGGAGGAAAAAAAACTAAAAACTGACATGCTAAACAAATAAATGACAGCAGTTTGCACACTTGGGAAGATCTCCTTATCTGAGGTTTCCACAAATGAGTTTTGTGAAGTTCTTAATTAAGAAAAGATAATATTTTTAAACAAGAAAATTAGGTAGGTCACCTGGCTTTCACACCAGGAATTCCACAATCTGGAATTGAACAAGGCACTTGATCATTTCTCAGATTACATTTGGCAGTTAAAAATTATACACAGTTCACACCACCCGTACATGTACAGCAAAATCACACCTGAAAACATGCCAGGGACAAAGCAGAAGCAAAGGACAAGGCAAAGGAAGAAGGCAGCCAAAAAAGGACTAGAAAAATAAGCAAACTGAACATACAGTTCAGCTTAGTTGACACTAAGGTAACTTCTGTTTCTAATCTTCTCCCTCTTAAACATGTACTTAAAATATGGTACATGTTTTGACACCTTCGGAAAAAACACTGAAATTTCAGTGGAAATGGGTCTATCCTCCAAGTCAGCTCAGTTTTCAGCCAGCTCTCCTCCAAGCACACCTCTTGGGTTTAGAAAAGGCCAAATTTCTGCAGAGCAGTTTTAGAGCTTCTCAGGGACCCTGAGCTGCTCATACTGCAGAGATTTAGGTGCCCTCATTGCTCACCAAGGGTGCAATGCATGCTCAGAGTTATCAGTGCAAGAGAGAAAATTATAAAGAAACTGATGAGAGACTTGTTGATGAACATAAATTAAAGAAAAGGCCCTTAATCTGCCAACTCTGCCTCTTAGAACAAGACGAAGTAAAAGGTGGCATGTCGAAAAATATAATTACTTACCTTCCAGCTGAAATAAATTATAAGCTCTTAAACTAAGCTGACAGTTCTGAGGCCTGTGGAGCAGGAAGTAAATGAAAGGTAGCTGCTCTGCTAGCTAGATAGTTCTTAAATCTCACCTCATTCTTTTCTACCCTTCTTAAAGTTACAAAAGGGACTATAGGGTCTTCAAAACTGTAGCAACATAAAGTACAGGGAGCCCAGCAAGAAGAGCGTACTGACACAAGTTCTGCGTCTCTTTTGGACTTATTTTTCCTACAGCTGAAGCATGTGATTAATAATTCTGGAAGAAGACTAGATGGAAATGCTCTTCCTTCACTGCAGCACTGAGTCAGCACCCAGGCATCACTGTAAACTCAGTTACACACTGACAAAAGGCAGTTCACCACCCTCAGCCTCACCCATGGGCAGTGGGCAGGGAAAAGCCACCTTCCATTCAGAGCTGTGAAGAAAACTGTCTCGGGGAGCCTAAAAGGAGCTTTACCTTCCAAACTGAGCAAATAAGCAAAGGATAATTACTGTACCTGGGCCTCAGCAGACTGCAAGGAAAAACAGCCCAGTGGGGCTCATGGATTTACAGTGGTTGAGGAGCCGTGGCAATGAAAACACTGATTTGTTTCACTGAGTTGTGCTTTGAATTGCCATTTGCAACTTCACTTCTGCAAATTCCCTGATGTGTCAGCTATTTCCCAATGGGACTGAGAAGCAGAAAAGAGGAAATCAAATGGTGTTGAGATGCAAAAATTAAATGGTTGAAGAACTGACATAAACCTGGGGAAATTAATTACAAAAGTGTGATCAGAAATGTCATGGAGAATAGAATCACACATTCTTTTCCTAAAGACCTAATGCTGAATCAACAGGAGGAAAAAGCAACTTTCAACATTTCAGGTGAGGTGGAAGCTAATGAAAATGCATCCATGAAGAAGTATTTCTTTCAAATGAGTTTCCCTTCAGCTTGTCAAAATGGTGATAATTTTAAGCAGATTGTACTTTGCAATTTGAGTACTACTGGCTTTTGTTTTGTTCTTTGGTGCTCTTTATTTAAGTGTAGGTATTAGATTAAGCATCCTTCTCCTCTTAAGACTTATTTTTACAAGACATTAGAAATATTAACAAAAGTTTTTGAAAAGCCTAAAATTAGTACACACAGCAAAACCTCTAAATAAACAGTATAAGTGAATATTTCAACATTTATTACATACAAACACAAATTAGATTCATCATTCCAATAGATAATTGGGCTTGGAACCACAAGGTCACAGACCCCTTTCTCTTCCACATGGTCTGAGTTAAAGACATCAGTGCTCATTAACTGCTGAGTAGAACATCAAGCAGCTGTTTAGAAAAAAGCAAACCAGGCTTGCCTTTTCAGAAGTAAAGCTGGGGGTCTGAGCTCCATCTCACACCAGACTCCCAAGGACAGAAGTCCAGCACCTATCTGAACTCCTGAAGGAGAGCCCTAGGGGACTGAGAAGAAAAAGAAAATAGTGAAAAAATCAGGGAATATGCACTACTCGTGTAACCTGTGAAGAGCAGGAATACAAAAGTTATGTTCTGAGAAACAAAGCCTAGCCTTATAGTAAATCCAACATTTTCTAAAAATTCTCTTCATTGCAACAGATTTAGTGTATTGTATCAGATTATAACTTCGCCAGGAATCAGATAAGTGAAATAAAGGACAGGTGAAATTTTGTCCCTGCCCTGTGCTTGGGCAGCTCAGACTGAAGCTCCAGGCTATGTTCATAAGCACCCACATCCTGCTGCTAAAAGAAGACCCGAGGGAATGGCCTGAAGTTGTGTCAGGGGAGGTTTAGGTTGGATATGAGGGACAGGTTCTTCCCAGAGGGTGGCTGGGCACTGGAACAGGCTCCCAGGGCAGTGGTCGCAGCAGCCGCCCGACAGAGCTCAAGAATTTAGACAATGCTCTGAGACACAGGGTGGGATTCCTGGGCCTGTCCTGTGCAGGGCCAGCAGTTGGACTTTGATGATCCCTACGGATTCCTTCTGACTCAGGATAATAATATTCTATTCTACTCTATTCTATTCACTTCTAACAGTAGAAGTTTAAAAGTGTATGCCTTGAAAAGGAGGATAATAATAAAGGGCTACCACTCATTAGCAGCCGTCTCTGAGGACATAAAAGGAAGAAGAAAAAGCAGTGACCTATGGAGAGGAGAGAGAGATTATCAGAGGTGCCACCAAATGGTCTGACTGACAGGAAGGTGACTTCCAGTGCAAGTTCAAGTCCATCTTTAGGACCAAAAGAGATTGCAGCCAAGCCTGAACATCCACAAAAATGACTTGTTGCTATGGCTGTGGAAAGGAAAGAGCTCGCTTTCCTCAAAAGCATACTCAAACAAGAGGACAAGCTACCATGATTACAAGCAATACAGAAATACAAAGGTTTAGATTTTAAAAACGGTTTTCAGTGTCTAAATCAGACACCTCTCCAGCTCACTCTGCTCCAGTAAAATCAGCAATTTTGGGCTCCTCTGAAAAGGAGTAACAGGAAAGCTACAGCATGCATTTTTTGACAGAACTCATCATCTCTTGTCTACCATTCTTCATTAGCTAATTTCAAAGCAATTTACAAAAAAAGGTCCACATCAACAAGATACTGATGGCTCAGAGAAAGGAGGGACTTGTTTATCACAAGGATGTAAAACATGGGGAATTTCAAGAATACAGGGCTACCTACTTTAGTAATTTTTTACTTGCATGCGCCTGGGAAATCTGATTTTTAGTTTTAGCACACAAATGCCCCTGTCTCTTCTGGGATTTTGCTTTCAGCTGCAATCCTTAGTTTCATGAGATGATTGTAGAGGCATACGTGGATAAGAAGTTATCATAGTAATTTCCAAATATTCCAAGCTGTTTGCATGAGGAGAAAATCAAGCTGCAGCAGCTTATCACACAGAGCGAAGCCACAGCAGTTTAGTGCTTATGTACAGTCACAGGTATCTATGGTAACAGCAAATTCTATCACATTGCCACAGAATCACACTTGTTCCTTCCTTGCCTTTTATGTGATACACTGGCTGGGACTGAAGAGTCCCACGAGAGCATTCAGTCAATACCTCTCCCAAATGACAATCAAAATGGAGCATCCTATCAAGCAGCATGTTTTCCAGAGCTCAGTATTGAGGCAGGGAACACCTGCCCTTACACCTTCTGAAAGGATTTCCAAATGTTAAAATGCCTTCTGGTAAGTAATTCATCTTTTATTGACTTTTTTTCGACACATAGATTTTACCTCCTCTAACCTGACTCCTCTCTGTTGAAGGTACTTCCCTTGGCTCTGGCTTTTTCTGTGCGTACACCCACACCAGAAATGCCTCTGTCCCAGGGCAACCACAACTCCTCTTAGCCCCCATATCTCCCCTAGTACTTTTCTAATGTTGAATGAAATTGCTATTCCAGATCCTTGCTATCACAGCAGTGGTTTCTGCTTCTTTCTTCCAGGACTCAGCACTGACATTATTATAGCTGTCATTTCTGCTGCTTCATCATGTCACACAGTCATGCCTATTTGTCAGTCCTTTATTACCCTTACATCTCCCAGAGCTTTACTAGCCTTCCCCCTCTCAGCTCTGATTTATTTATCTTGGATTACAAGCCCTAAATTCATTAGCTTGTCCTTTCATGGATTGAATCTCAAAGGAGATTTTTTGGCTGCACTTGGAATGTCTCTAGATACCTTTGAATTTTTTTTCCCTTGGCACTTAGAGAGTCATCTAATTTACTATAATCTGTCACTTTTGATGCAGCACTGTTTGTTCACTCTTTTAGATCAAGGGGCACATCAGCATCAGGGAGAAAAAAAAAAGGGATGATGTTATTGGAACTCCCTTCAAATCACCTTACAAGTGAACAGAAGATCCTCTTTTCCACAAAGCTCAAGTTGCTGAAGCATTTTATGGATATTCATCCAGAGGAGACCACAGCCAGTGCTAGCTACAGGTATGCTCACAGACTCCACAGCAGTTGGCCAAGAAATCCTCCCAGAGTACTCAGATGATTTTGCATTTAATTGCCCTGATCCAGAAGATGAGAACAGAAAAACAAAGCAAAAAAAGTGTAAGCTCAGGACCGAAAACAACTCTGTATTGAATACATTTCAATTTCAGTTATCAAAGCAAGCCCTGTAAGACACAAGAGGGTATTTTCTTAAATATTCAGGACCAGAAATAAATCATTAACTCGGTACGTATCTATGATGTTTAGAACTCCCTAGGAATAATTGAGGAATTCTCCAGGGCTTGCCATTTAACCAGTTATGAGTTACTGCAGTGGGAAAAACACCCTACAAGATGGTGTTCAATATGCAGTAGTTCTTACGTGCCGTGCATCTTAAAATGACTCGCCAGGAGATGGGGAAAACCACATATTTTCAGAGATAACTGAAAAAATTCCAAGATGAAAATATCTTGCGACTCTGAACAATATATAAATTAAAACCAAAGCCAAGAAACTGACCAAGATAACTGAAAGGACAGAACACATTTTTCTGAATATTAGAATGACAAGATAATAAATTATTATCAGTGATAAACAGAGGCAGGAGCAAACACACACAAAAATCTTAAAATAATCTAGGATAATTCGCAGTGGCACAAAAATACTTTAAAAATGTTCATTGTTCACCTGGCCAGAATGGTGATTAACAGATTATGAAACTGCATCCAAACATTGCCAAACTGCAAGTTCGGATTCCCCAAACTACTCCAGAAACCACCAGATTTGTGCAAAGTAAATGTGAAAGAATTTTTATACTCTCTTCTCAAAACCGGAGAAGAGACTAAAAACAAAATCTCACAACTGGTGACAAGCCAGGCTAGAGCTAAACACCTCTGTCAGCAGACAAGGTATCAGGAATAGCAGAGTGCATGGTTCACCTTCCATCTTTTATAACTGCCAAAAAACCATTTTCCCCCGATTTTGTATAAAATATTTTGGATTTCATTTCTTTTGAATAGTAAACTGTTCTTTTAATCATAATCCCAAATAAAAGTCACTACATAGTGCTGATGTTTACTTCATTTCTCCTCATTCCTGGCCATCTTAAAATCATTACTCTTTCCTCAGTACTGTTTATGCAGCCCATTATTTTCCCACCAATCGGAGCAGAGCCACAATTCTTCAAAAGCTTGTGTAACTAATAGGTGAAAATGTTATTTACTGACTCCTTGTACCAAGCTTGGCAGTCTGTAAACCAGAGCAGGCACAGTTCTCAGCCCACTTCGCCTAAGCGTGCTTGACACCAACAATAAGGAGCAAAATAGCATTTCAGTATAAATAGATATGAAAATGCAACTGCCATGGCTTTCATGAGTTTGGAGAGTCCCAGCTGTCAAGTGCCAGTAGGGTGTAAGGCAATAAACATCTAGAAAAATCAAGCTTCTGCCTACCCAGTTCATTTGCTGCTCAAGTACTTCCCCTGCAGCACACTGCATAAGTGGGACATTAAGTCAGGGAAAAAAAGGAGACATGACAAAGAGCAGCAAAGAGCAGAAGAACAGCAAAGAGAACAAGTTGTTATCTCTGTACAGATTTTTTTATTTGGCTTTTCTTCCAAGGAAGTCTAAAAGTAACATTTATCTCTGTAAAGTCACGCTGCTGCTCTCTGAAGATATTCCTAAAACCC